>JAKUCV010003363.1:270269-284524 GCA_028386065.3 Turnera subulata | reverse complement strand
GAACAATTTCTGAAACCTTTATGAAAGTTTAGCATGTTTGTCTGAAAAAGGTTTCTGCCCATAACGGCACAACATCGATGTTTTGATCAAGAACATCGATGTTTAGCCGTTGCATTTAAATAATTGAGCCAACGGCTAGTAAAACATCGATGTTGAATTTTAGAACATCGATGTTTTCATACACAACATCGATGTTCTTCATTGCAACATCGATATTTTTTGGCTTCGCAAAAATATGATGAAAAAGGGTCTTTGCCAGAACATCGATGTTGGAAAATGAAACATCGATGTTTTATGCAACATCGATGTTTAATTGTCCAACATCGATGTTTTTTGGCTTCGGCAAAATTTTATTTCAAAGACAAGTTTTCATGAACATCGATGTTGGATTGTGAACATCGATGTTTTGACCCAACGGTCACAAGAACATCGATGTTTTATAATCCAACATCGATGTTTTATAATCCAACATCGATGTTTTCTTGCTACTGCCAAAAAGATTTTAATATCGACTTGATGCAACATCGATGTTGTTCTCAGAACATCGATGTTTTGAGTCATAACATCGATGTTGTAGACAAGAACATCGATGTTTAGGACTCAAAAACCAGTTTTATGCCTTACTTGATTTATGAAATGCATGAGGAAAATGATTTTTGGTTTGAGCATTAACTTGGAGTACTTGAGTTACCAATTACAAGGATTTCCTATAGATGAACTCTCTATATATCTTCATCCTTGTTGATTCAAATCTTGTACTCCTTTGTCTTAGACTTGTGCTTCATTGATTGATGTCTTTTTGCTTTCTTCAAGGAATGAATTCATGAATGGAGCTTTGGTTAGTTTGTCATTATCAAAACCCTAAAATGAAACATGGAAGCATTAGTCCTAACAATTTACAATTAGTTTCAACTTATGACTTATTAATTTAATAGATTTATTATTAATTTCATTTTTCGAACTTAATAAGTAGTTTTGGAAAATTTACAGACACATTGTACAAAGTTAATATATGTCTATAATTAGTTTCAATTTCTAAACTTATAAAGTTATTATGAGATTACTACTAAATACATTTAGAAATGATTTTAAATATATAGTCAAATAATAGACATTAAACGATGATTCAATATATCTCCTATGTCTGTCACTATTTATTCTAATTTTGTAATTGGAAAAAAATTAAAGTTTCAATTAGTTCTCCTATATCTCTCACTTTTTATTCTAATTTTGTAATTAGGGAAAAAATAAAGTTTCAAATAGTTCTTAACTGTTGGCCCAAAGTGGCTAAGAGGGGGGGTGAATTAGCCTTTTTCGGATTAAACCCGATTTGGTGTCACTAATGCCAAAGTGTTTATATGTTTAGGTTTTGTGTTTAAGAGCGCTAATGATCAAACTAATTAACACACAAGGAGGAAAGGTTAGAGATAATTGGACACACGATTTATAGTGGTTCGCCACACAGGACTACATCCACTACTCAAGGATCCCCCTTTGAGATTTCTAACTAACTCTTATTATGGTTTTTCACGGGTTCAACCACTAACCTAAAATACAAGTTTTTCCCTTAGGCTCAACTCAAACCTTACACACTCACCACAAAGCTTTCCCTAGCTTTGTCTTACAGAAGACCCTTTGAACAAAGTGTACAATTAAGTACTACAACTTTTCCCTTCAAATATTTTCTCTCAATGTATGAACTAAGAAAAGTTTTTCTCTCTTTCTCTTTGCTTGATTGAGAACTGCAAATGCAACTATGTTTGCTTGGATTCTGAAACTCGGTTTAACAGCTCTGAAGTTCTCCTTGAATCAGCATCACTTTATATATACAAGGTGGATGGTGGCAATTCGAATTTGAACCGTTGCATGTCCCTTTCCATCCAGCTGGTTTGTCTCCCGAGGTGCCAGAGCGTCAACGTTCATATTGCCTGTTGTCCCTTTCACTTTGGCACGAGATCCAGCAGTCTGCAGCTTTTGTCACTGATGTCATTGTTTAACATAGTCCTAGGTTGGTCCTAGGAAGTTTGAATTCAGCTGACTTTTGATTTGTTTAAGGTAGGCTTTTCATTGATTCAGATTCCACAAATGGTAGTGTCCTAGGTTGTTTGACCAATGCCCATAAGGATTAAACAAATCAAGTCACATGGTTGGCTTTTTGTTGGAAGCGACATGTCAACTCCACTAACACATCCTCCAATCCCACTCGCACTTCTTCCCACATGTTGATCACGATTTGAACACCTTTGTGAGCTGCAATTCAGTGTTAGAAACACAAGATACTAGGTTGTTGACCAATTCTTTTAAGGATAAAATAATCACAAGTGGCATGGGAGTTTGCATGTTGAAAGCGACATCTCATGCTTCAAAAAAAATCCCACTCACTCATCACCCATGGCATGATCACGATTTGGAAGCTCCTCATGTGAGCTACAATACATGGTCAGACACAATACATGCTACATATAGGTTTGTATAGGTTTGTCATAATCAAAACCTAGTTAGTGCATTTAACCATATAATAATAATTGGCATATCAAATTGTATTTAAAGGCATATAATAATAGTATAATCAATGTCATAATTTAATCCATGCCTTATATTAATAATCATACTTAATTAGGCCTAAGCATACTTAATTAACCTTAAGCATCTTCCTAATCATCAACTGAGTTACATTAACTGCCTATGCTATGATGTCTCGTGTATAACTCCGAAGTTGTTAGTCCTATATACATGTAAGTATTAATTTAACTACAACATGCATCAATGTGATCTTCCAGCAACAAAAGTAATTATATCATTAATTTATCACTTATTAGATCTATTATTATTATACTGTATAAAAATATAAATTTCTTACCTCTTTATCATGCCTCTTTTATTAATTAAGTTTTGATTTTATATATTAAATTTGTACAACTTCATGTATCCAATACCATATCCAAAATCATCTTTATCTTCCAATTTTGATATGGCTTCCAATTTCAATATATCGACAAATCCATCAACTTTTTGAAAGCAACCCCAAATTCACAAGAGATGGAACTGTCCAATAAGACTTTGGACTGTCACAAATAAAGCTAACTACAAAGCACCATCATTTACGACCCTTTTGGTTGGGTGTAATCGGATGGAATGGAATGGAATCAAATGGAATCTATACTTAAAATTTGCAAGTTTAAGCAAGTTTTATTGTCTTAATTGCATTGATGAGCATATCCAGAGGAACAAAATTTGCTTAAAGTAAGGCCAAAGAAATTTTGTCAATTTCACCACTAATATCTACACTCTCATACGGTAGCTGTTGAAGATCCAATACAAACTTTTTTATCACAGACTAACCAAAAAAATGGCTAATCAGCACAAAGTAGAAGCAAGCAAATGCAACGGGTTTAACATTTTTTGTGTGCACCTACTATTTGGCATGTAAGTGAGGTCTCACAGTTGATCCAAGAATTACTGCGTCCTTATTAAACCACAAAGGTGTCTGATCAGCTCAAAGCTTGGCCCCGCCCTTGTCTGGAAATGAATTGAGATAGAAGATGGCATTCTGAAATGCTTTAGTGTTGAGAGTGACTCCAACCCCAACGGCACCAAATTCTGTCACAAATACGCTGTGGGGCCGAATATCCGCTGAGTTATCCCATCTGCAATGTGAGTTGGCCATGATACCCGATGGAGCATCCCAAAATAGTGCAAGCACCAGAAGTACATCCACCAGCTGAAAGAAAAACATGAAATTTCTTATTCTCCTTCTTTCTCACCCGCTTCTTAATGCTAAGCAATGATAAGTTCATGTAGAGAATGATCAATCAACTTGAGTATCAAAATGAAAGCCAACCCAAATGACCCGCCACAACAGAGGAATGTTCTAGTCACAACACTAAAGAATTGAATTCTTGGCCTCACAATGCAATTTGTAGGACATAGCTCAAGAATCTAAAGTAGCACTACCACCTAATAGATCACAAAGCTGACAATTAAGATACATTTACCCCGAGGATACTATTAATCTAGAAGGCCAAACCATAGACCAAAACAGAAAGTTCGAAAACATTTGGTCTACTCAAAATCAAAAATCCAGTTCGCAATCAGATCCCAGCCAATTTCTTCTCAGTTTGGTATGTTTCTACATTTTGCGACCATAGGACTGTAAGCGACTCAGTTAAGCTGATTCAGGGGTCTCCCTAGGATTTTCCTACAATGTATCCCTTAACTGACCATTCTATGTACAGAACAAAAGTCAGAGCAAGGGAATAATAAGAGGGAGGAACTTCCCTTTTGAGCTGAAGCAGCAAAAGAAAGCATCCTAATTTCTCAATTTCCATTGCCAGGTAGGGGCACCCAACAAAGGAATTCCCTGGAGAAAAAATTTGAGGAAATGAGAATAAAAAATAAGGTAGTAGGGATCTTGATCATCAAGATCTCTCTACCTCTATGCAAGTAGGAAGTAGTGTGCTGTAAGTGTGGCCAGTGATTAGATATCGAGAGAATCACCAACAATAACATCACCAATATCCAAAGATAAAATCATTGACAGTGACCGTTGCTGCCGCCCAAAAATCAAGCAGTAGGTCCCCTCCTGTTTCCTTCACCTGCTACTCTATTACTTCTCTCTTTCTCTCTCCCATCAATTGGATTCTAAGTCCTTCATGCTACTTAAAGCTGTGGGAGTATAAATGAATGCAAATACAAAACGTAGAGTTAGATAGTCAAGAGAATACATAGTCAATAGAATATCAGATGCACGTGGAGAAACCAATGACAAAGGTTGAGATGAAGATGCAAGTTACCTGAAAGCCAACCGTAAGAAGAACGCAACATGCTATCCTAGCTACAGTTATGCATAGTTCTCACAAAATTAATGATGGCACAATGCTTCAAAGGAAATTCAGCTAGTAGTTAATGGTTGTTGTAATCACCCAACACCATGAAAGTGGGATTACACCCCATGTGAAGATAGCAGACTCCATTGTGGTCACACATGAGAAAATAAATTAACGTGCTTTCCAAATCAAGGGCTTTGAACAATTCGGAGGCAAAGTAGTGCCGTATGGTCATTGACAACAAACTGGCAGTCCTCTAAATGTGATGTTGAGGGAGACTGTCACATTCCAATATTCAAGTGAGAGCAGAACTCAACAAAACCAAAGGAACCATACAACTTCCAGCCAAGGAGGGTCAGAAAGGTAAAGATTACGGAAAGCCCACAAAAGCAATAGAGGAGAAAGAGAAACAGGCCAAAATTATATCACCTCAAAGGTCACAGGTTCTTAGAAAAATCTTAGATAAAATTCTAACATTCCACTCCCAACCAATGAGGGATGTCATGAAATATCAAGTTCAACAAAGAATACCAAATTAAATGATATACGGTAAGGAAAGAAAAATCCAACAATTAGCTCTCAGCGGGTTCTTCTGTCACTGCATGAATCGAAAAATGAGCTTTGTGGACCAGATAAATGCATTATGGATCAACTTAAACAGAAGAATCATTAAAGAATAAAGACGGATTGCCTTTCCCATATAGGTACCAAAGAAGAGGCCAAGTGGCAGCGACGTCAAGCAGGAGCTGAGCCTTTTGCCTCATCAATTTGTCTTCAACAACTCGATGCCTTATATTGGACCCATACCTGCACAAATCAATGCACAATTTTGCTGTTAATCTCACAACTAAATATATTAATATATTACATATAAACCATCACATACAAAACACATGCCCAGTTCCAACAACACCTCACAGGAGCTCCAAATTACTTAATAACAATGAAATTTCATTTGTATTCAGTTTTGACGCAAATAGTGCCCGAAATATACTGGATAATCAACATTCAAAACAGAGGAAGGAATCAAGGAAGGACCTGGCAGCAGATGGACTGGATGGTTCGGGAGAAGATCCAAGCTTCAACTTTTTCTAGTGCAGAGACAAATGCACGTGGGTCATTCCAGTCACCGGTGTCCTTTCCTCCAGGAGACAACTCTTTCCATCGCAAAGGAGATGACTTTGTGCTGTTTGTCTTTCCACCACCATTCTTTTCTTTACTTGATCCATTAGAAATTGTTAGCTCTGGCTTATCAACTGGGCTTATAATTGCTCTCAACACAATAGAGTTCGACAGCCAAAACGTCAACCTGTGGTTGGAGAAAAGTGGCAACACGTGAGCACATGAGGAAATTGTGAAGATAAAGAATTAATATCCTAAACGTAAATAAAACCATCTTAACTTCACAAATCGCTTCATGTTTCAAGCTGGACAACTTTCGCCCAATAGCATGGAAATATCTAACATTTCCATTGTTCTGGATCTTATGTAGCAAAATCCATTAGCATTTCATACGTAACATTCACAATTCATTACAGACAAAAATCTTAGCTATTCAATAAAAGTACAAAGTCGATATCTCTTCTTTTTACAGCAGAAACAGGGCTATGAAGCTTACTATTAAGCTCAATCAGTAATTGCAAATAGATCTGGAATTAGGTAATTACTGGTCCAGTGAGTGAACTCGTGGCGGCGGAGTTGCCTTACCAGAGCCGGCAGTAGCATCTGTTCCTTGGCTGGCCTTTCCGTAACCGCTAGATCTCACTAATCGGTCTAGCAGACTGTCCACCACCATAAGGAGAAATTGGCTGAGACATTCAAAGAAAGTTGTATTTCAATAAAGCTAATCGGGAAGAGAGGTCAAATCACCAAAGACATCAAACATATGCAATTACCATGCTGCGCAGATAACGATTGTAGGATGCTCCAATAGAGTTTGAATCTCTCACTCCACGTAGACCTCCTCTGTCATCCTCACGGGGATAATAATTGGGCAGGTCATGCCCACTGAAGCCATCTGCATAATCAATAAGATGAGCCAATAAATAAAGTCACCTAAGGGAACAACGGACTGGGCCAAAAAAGAAGAGAACACACATTTTCAAAACGGGAGAAATAGCACTTCACACCGCGCGAACTAATCAAATTACCGCAATATTCGGCAGTAGATATGCTAACATTTAGACTCTCCTCGATTTAGCTGTGTCTGTTGTGTTTATAATCAATTTTTTGCCAAAAGAAAAGAGAATTTGTTTACTGGAAGGGAAAGAGGAGACCTTTGGAAATTGGAACTTGATCCAAATAACTTAACAGGACAATGCCTTTCTGCGATAAGATCTTAGCAACCGATGCTCAATTTTGACCACTTTATAGATGGAAGAAGCTATAGAATTCCAATTAACAAAGGAAAAATGGGTGCAATTTATTTCTCCATTGCTTGAGTATGGAGAAATATCACTTCACAGCACATGAACTAAATCAAAAACGCTACAAAATTCAGCAATGGAGTTATACAGGTGAATACAAATGTCCATAGCCACTACACTCCTTTCTAATGTTGAGCTGTGCCCACTGCGCTAATTCTCTTGTTAGTTAAAAAAAAATCTCTTACTCTTATTCCTGAAAGGGAAAAAGGAGGCCCTTTATGAAGATTGGCACTTGATCCAGATAACAGAGTCAAGTGAACGGCAAAGGCTTCCCTAAGATAAGATCTTACCAACCCAGGCTCAATTTTTCACCCAATTCTAAAACGTTAATTAAGCAGAGTAAAGAAAAAACAAAAAAAAAACTAATTTTATAGATGGAAACAGAAAAGGCAGTTGATAGGGGAGACGACAAAGCATGGAACTTGAATTATAATAAGCAATTACCACGGGCGCTGCTGCTCTCCTCCATCACGCTCGCGGGACTCTCGCCGTAAGAGTCGTTGTCGTTCTCCTCTCCGGCGCCGTAGTAGTATCCATCCTGATCATACACTTTGGTTGCCCAAATAAAAGGAGCAACTAACCTTGTCATTGACATCACAGAACTTCAATATCTCCATGGAAATAGAATCCCCATTGCTCATCTTAAATTGGTGCGACCCAATCTACACTCCACAAAATCAAACCCGTCATTTAAACACTACAAAACATATATCCCAGAAAAAGGAAAAAAAAAACCATCACATCAAACTTAAAAAATAATGACTTACCTGAACAACAGCACACACTGGCGCGTAAGATTTAAAGACCTTGTCGGTCTCGAGGAGCGGACCAACAACTTTGTACCCAATCGTAGCAGCCTCCGCTTCCTTCTCCTCTGCCGAGTACTCTCTCTTCGAACCCGTCGACGCCGTACCGTACTCTCCAACATCATCATCATCCTCATCTTCGTCAACGTCACTCTCTCCTGCCTCCTCGTCATCATAGTCTTCGTCGTCGTCGCTTCGCTCATTTCCGGGATCGTCGCGAGAATTTGAGGAGAAATAGTGGAGGAGGAGGTGGGTCCAGGAGGGGTCCAGGGGGAGAGGGGTTGATGATTTAAGCGAGTTGGGTTGTAGGGAAATGGTGTGGGGGGGGGAATGGGGTTAGGATTTCTAAGGAGCGATGGGGGAGAGAGGAGAAAAGAGCTGTGGCCTGAAGGGTTAGAGTGTGGAGACACCGTCTGATACAGCAGAAAATCAAGAAAAGAAAAAGAAAAAGAAAAGTAATCTTGAGCAAATGCCCAAGCCGAAAACAATACGATTTCCAATTGATCAAATGATGCCTTACAATCGACTGGTGCTGCAGTATTTATACTGCTATATTCTAACCCAAGACTACAAGTCGTTTACAAAACCATGATACATTACCATGGAGCACCAACACGAACATCGTTGGTGGCCGTCTTCTCTTCCGCCAGTTCAGCCCTCGCCGTGGTTTTCGTCCTCTCCTTCAATACCGATTCCACTTTCATCACCGGCTAGGGTTTCAGGTCCGCTAGGTTCCTCTTCGTTAACAGAATTCGCACCGGCGATTTCTTCTCTTGGAGGCTCCAACGCCGGAGTCTCTGTTCCGGTGCCAAGTGTGTCTTTGCAGTTTGGGCAATATCAGTTGCTCTCACCATCATTTCCATCCCAAGTGTTCACGGGTACAAGTTAAGACTCCAGATCTTCGTTCCACTTTTGTGGTCAATTCAGGGCCGCAAGAATGCACTTTCACGACTCGCCAAGATGCCCACTTTGCTTCAACGTATATTTAGCCACCGCATGTGTTTTCTTCTGGATCCAACAAGTTCTATCTTCAGCGTAAACGAGCAGAGGAGGAGGGATATATTTGTTGGCTACAGTCGCAGTATCACAATGGGGTGACTCATGAACAGGTTCGGCCTCTACTAAGTAGGACTTTTACTATCGATGAATTAAATAGGAGAAGCCATATTCATAACCTTTGCATATGGTGTGATGAAAATGATGTTCATGGGCATGCTTGTAGTCATAAATTGTGGCTGCATATAGAAGTATATGATGATGACTTGGAAAAATTATTGTTCAGTATGGATAATGACAGTGGTGCTAATGTATCCAAAATGGGTGAAGGGAGTGTTTTTGAAGTCAGTGATCTCTCTTTGGTCTCCATGGGCATTCCAGCTCATGAAGTGCAATTGGTGATGAGTAATGAGACAAAGAAGGAATCAGATGCTGATGATGTGATTGTATTGGACAAGTCACAACACGTGGTAGTTGAACAGGTTATTACCAAGGTAGCAGAGGAGCCAAAACACCTTTTGCCAACCACGAAAAGAGTTATTGATGAGCTTGATGAAGGATTGTTGGTTGAGAAGAAAAGTGGTAGATCAGTGAGGATTCAAGCATGGGGGGAAATTGAAGAAAAGGCACAAGAAGAGGGTAATTGAATTTGGTCGGACAATGAGAAAGAAGATGAGAATGAGGAAGCTTATGTCATCTTTTCAGGTGATAAGGAAGCATGGAAAGAAAAAAGGGTGTAACTTGGGTCAATGGAAGAGTTTCAGGAAGAAAATGAGAATGACGAAAAAGTTTGTGCTTTGTAAATGCAGGAAATTAGGGACAATGAAGATGAAGAGAGCAATCGAGGTTGGTAAGTCAATGAGAGATTTTCCGAAACTTATAGTACCATTCAATGTCCATGTGAAGCAAGAAGATAAAGATGATCTTTGTGGCCAATTGTGGTTTAGGGAAAACAGCAGGAGTAAAGGGAAATTTGTGCTTCAGCTGAAGGAAATGAATAGTGCAAAGAAGGTTGTGCCTTACGCATTTGAATTGAAGGCAAAACAAAAGAAGAAGACGATAGCATTTGGGAGGGAAGTGAAGAAGAGATGGGATAAAAAGAGGATGATCTTAGTGCTGAGGAAGCAAAGAGAGGAGAGCATGGAAAGCAACAAGAACTTCACATCATTGCAGAGAATAGTAGAGGGATTTGGAATGATAGTGTTTCATAAGAGGGCTGTAAGAATTGGTTTCTGGAACTTTAAAACCAGGAAAATGTTGTGGAGCTTGGGGGCAGAATATCAGTTTGTTCAGTTGAGGAAAATATGGAGAAAAAATGCTATCCTAGAGGTGGTAGATCAGTGTGCTGAATTCATTGCTGCAACTTTTGAAAGTGTAGAGGGAATGGCTATGCTATTAGCTACTCTAGCAACAACAAATTTGTTGCAAGATGGAGTTTTCTTACTAGCCATGGAAATTTTCATTGGTGTCCTACTGGTCGTGTCGGCAAACTCAATGGACTTTGTTTCAGGATTTAAAGGATACCAGCACCTTTTGGTATTCTTATTGAATTTGGTTGAATATAGGCTAGTTCTTGGTAATGATGGAGAGGGTGTGCGAATAGAGGATTATGATGTGTGGCTGACATGCATGCTTATGTTTATGGCATCTTAAGTACAGTTTCAGGAAGATACATTAATGTTTCAAGTGCAGCTGATGCATTATGAACTTGTTAATTTTAGCATTAGATGTGATAATTTCCAGAAGCTCCCATGTTCCATTTGTGAAGAAGATTGCAAAATGAAGCAAACAAGGCATCAAAGGGAAGGTATACTTATGTCCAGTGCAAGCCACAACTGTCTAGCTTGCAATGGAATTGTAATGAAGTGGTTGGCCTATTGGAGTAGTCCATCTCTAACTGACGCTTCTTTGGAGTTTGATCCTGGTTGATGTAGTGTTGGCGTGTTGTGTATAGTGATGCTGCAGCTCTATATTCCTGCTGAAGGGGTCTTTGGCAAGGTTTTGAAAACCGGACCGGCCATTGAACCGGCGAAGGGGATGTTCAAGGAAAACCAGGGTTCAACTGGGGTTCAACCGGGGTTCAACCGTTTTATTAAAATATATTAATTTTTTAAGAAAACAGTCAAAATATATTCATTATAATAATTTTATGGTCAAAATTGAAGTCATTCTCAATATATACTAAAACTTATGTAAAGATAACACTAATTTGTAATAGTTTAGTTGGTTAATGACTTTAAATATTATTAGGAGGTCAAGGGTTCAAGTCTTACTCTCATCATTTTTAAAACTTTTGAATGAAAAAAAGAGGTTCAACCGGTAAAAAACCGTAAAAACCGGCCGGTTCAAAACGGTTGTGTAACAGGGGGGTTTTTTCCAAAGAACCGGACCGGGGCTTTGCTGAAAAGGCGGTTGAACCGGGTTAACCGGACGAACCGGTCCGGTTTTGATAACCTTGGTCTTTGGATTTGTATCTTTTGTTTTTGTTATTGGTCTTTTAGCATCTAAAAAAATAATCACATGTTGTGTTAGTTTAGATTCTGTTGCATACTCTTTAAGGAGGGAGTGTTGATACGACACTATTTTTGGTGTACAAGTGTCGTATCTCATTAGTAACATGTGTGACATGTCAATAGCTGATAGTGTGTGTCTAGTCGTTTAGTATCTTGTACAATAGATCAAATTGGGGTTATAAGTAGTTAGTCAGGAAAACTGTAATCGTCATTCATTCAATTGGAAAACTGTCAATACACTTGACTTGGCTTGAGACTCAGATTGGAGCTCAAGATTTTACTTTCTTTTATGTTTTTCATTTCATTTCTTTGGGTTCCTGTTCTTGTTACGAATCGAACGTAACACAGTCTCTGCGCCATGGCTAGGCGGGGGCGGTGGCGATGGTGGTTCTTTGGGGAAGAGTTTCGAAATGAGGACGTTTGATTGAAGCCCCTTTTCTTTTTTAGTGTTTTCTCAAGCGGCCGATAATACTCATAACTTTATTTTGCCGTTTCACATTAACGCATAATAAACCCAACATGGTTTGTAACTCCAATTCATTCCTTTTACACTTTCAAACCCTAGCCTTAAATCAGAGACCTCATCTTTATAATGCCACGTGGCAGCACAAAAAATGCCACATGTATCTAGGTCTCTAATTTAATATATTTATATAGATTGAACTGTTACATTGATTGGCTCAGTAATAACCGGAGAACAATTCAACAACCCGTAGGCTTGGACCAGATAGTATATATTTTGAAGTTTTGACTATAACAGAAGTTTTTTTTTTAGAAAAACGTGGATAAAGATCCATTAACCCTTTTGTATCTAATAATACTGAGTATCGAGGATAATCTTATTAATGTTTGGCAATAAAAGAAAAACCGACGGCTTTGTTGTTGAACTTCATCCGCCTAGATTGAAGATGTTATCAGGAGGACTTACTATGCATGTGTAACAGCCCGGGTAAAATTTTTGATTTTTACCGGGACTGTAGAAGTCTTTTACCGTGATTTACTGTTAAATTAATCTTAGGTAATTAATTCAAGGTAAATCGGGAGTCATTTTTCGAAACCGAGAATTTTTCCGCGCTCGTGATTTTTCCGTGGATTTTTCGGAACTAAGTTGGTATTTTTCGGGTTTCGGAATTTCTCGGAAAATCACACCGGAAAATAACTAAGGGAGTATCAGTTATTTTCTGGTCCGGACCAGACCCGCTTGCATTATTGATAATTCACATGATTAATAGTAGAATTACAGTTTATAAAAGAAGCAGAGAAGGAAACCGGTGGAGAAGAAGAGGAAGAGAGGAGAGGAGAAAAAAAGAAAAAGAAAGAAAAAAAAAGAAAAAAAAAAGAAAAAGAAAAAGGAAAGGAAAAGGAAAAAAAGAAACAGAAAATAGAAAAAAAAAAAGAAAACAAAGAGAGTGGAAAAGAGAAGAAGAAAAGAAAAAAAAAGAGAAGCAAAAAATCGAAAAAAATAAAAAAAATAAAAAAAGAAGAAGAAACAGAAAAGAGAAAAAGGAAGAAAGAAAAAAAAAGAAAAGAGAGAAAATATGAAAATGGAGAAAATCGGTTTTTGTACAGTGCGTCACCTCCTCCTCCTTCCCGTCACTGTGCACGCCGGACGGATCGGCGCCGCTGCTCGACTCACCACCGACGCCGTCAGGATTGCCGCGCCGTCGCGACCTCAACGGCGCCGCCTCCGATCGATTCTGCCGCCTGACGCGCCGCCGAGGGCCGTTGACCCGCGAGCAGAACCCGACAGATCCACCATCCTCGTGCCTGCCGCCTCAGGCCGACGTCGCCGCGCCAGTTTTCCGCCGCCCCAACGTCGTGCTGTGCTCGCTCGCCTTCTCCCGTGCCTCGTCGCGCCGCCGTCGTTGCAGAACCAAGGTGAGCAGACCTGAACCCGCGTCCGACCCGTATACTCTGGTCGGGTCGCGCCTTGGATCTTTGTTGTTGGGCTGGGTTTGATTTGGGCTTGGGCGGGCCGGACTGTGCTGCTGGGCTCTGCACGGGCCTGGGCTTGGCACTGTGCAGGGTCTGGGCAGGCACTGTTCAGCCCAGTCCATTTAATTAAAAAAACAATTTATTTATATATATCTATTTATTAATAATCTGATACATAATTTTAGAAAAAAATTATATATTTATTTTGAGAAAATTATGGAAAATTTGATTCTGGTATTTTCAAGAAAATATAAATATATTTACTTTGATAAATAATTAAGTTTTACTTAGGAAAAACTATTATTATTTGGAAAATATATATGTACCATGAAATTAATTTCTGGAAATTTAATATATGTATTATTTTCTCTGGAAATTATGGTTGTGGAAATTATATATATATGTATTTTGTAAATTAAAGTTAATTATATTTTGTGTTGGAAAATATTATTACTATATATATTTAGAAAAGATAAGTACTATATATATTTTCTAAAAATTATAAATAGGTTATTAATTTTTCTGGAAAATTATGCTGATTATTATTTTGGAAGATTATAAGTATTTTATGAAAATATTTTGAAAAAGAATTTTAATTAAAGTATGGTACCGAAATTATATTCGGATATACGTATGGTAAAATATTTTTGATAAATGGAAATAATAACGGATAAGAACCGGGATGGGTATATTTCGCAGTACTGGCATCATGACAGACTCTTATGTGCATTTATGTGTATACATTATTTGTGG
>JAKUCV010003363.1:143318-268269 GCA_028386065.3 Turnera subulata | reverse complement strand
TAAATTAAAGTTAATTATATTTTGTGTTGGAAAATATTATTACTATATATATTTAGAAAAGATAAGTACTATATATATTTTCTGAAAATTATAAATAGGTTATTAATTTTTCTGGAAAATTATGCTGATTATTATTTTGGAAGATTATAAGTATTTTATGAAAATATTTTGAAAAAGAATTTTAATTAAAGTATGGTACCGAAATTATATTCGGATATACGTATGGTAAAATATTTTTGATAAATGGAAATAATAACGGATAAGAACCGGGATGGGTATATTTCGCAGTACTGGCATCATGACATACTCTTATGTGCATTTATGTGTATACATTATTTGTGGTATAGGTTGGATATCGGGCAATTTCCCGAGGAGCCGGCGTCGGACCGGTCATTGTTTTCCGGAGTTGAGTAATCGGCCAAGGTGAGGATGGATTTCCTTCAATATGTGCCTGTATTACTCGGTTATCATGTTTGTTGATTGTTGCACTATTGTTTGTCACATTTGTTGTGATTGTGGTTGGGATGTTTATCCCCGTGTTGATTTTCTGTGTCTTTTGGAATAAGAATAATGGATTAATAATAAATTGTGACAAGGATGTCGATCCTTGGTACTTTGGTTAGGGATGTCGATCCTTACAATTTGACTTTGATAACGATAATATATTTCTCACGTGATAAGTAGTGGTACGACTCGATGGTTAGAGACTGTTTTGTGGTGGCCATGATCTGGGTTCGCGTGATAAGCACGTCTATGCTTGGGATGTCTATCCCGTGATATATTTTTGGGATGTCTATCCCTGGGTTCGTAGTTTTGGGATGTCGATCCCTGGGTTCTTTTTGATCTGGCACCAGGAACAGGTTGATAACCTGGTACGACCCTAGCTTATCCGTGACGGGGCCCGAAAAGATAAAATTGGATAATTGGTTTTTTGAGTCTTTTCGGCTTTGGGTCGAGTCTTTTGGTTTGACTGTTATTTTTGACTTGAGTAATTTTTAGTGTTCATATTGATTGTCTTTCCTTCGTCGGTGAGCACTTCGGACTCACCTCTCACCTGCGGGCTTTCATCCGGTAGGATGAGTTATTTTTTGTACAGGTTTGATGCATTCCAGACAGGCTGCAGCGTTATCCCTTGGACAGGGCTCGGATCCATAGTTTGCATCAATGCATACAGTGTTTATGTGAGTTTTATAAGTCTTCCGCTGTACACTGTTTTATTATTGTTGGGCCATTGGGCCAGTTGAGTTGTTATTACTGTTTTTACTTTGGGCTGTTGAGCCCGGATTTCTATTGTATACACTGTATGCTGGTCTTATTTTGGTTGGGTCGTCACAGTTCCGGCACGTGTTTACTGTGTACGGTAAATACGGGTCGGGGCGTTTCATTTTGAAAAAAAAAAAAGAGAAAAAGAAAAAGGAAAGGAAAAGAAAAAAAAGAAATAGAAAATAGAAAAAAAAAGAAAACAGAGAGAGTGGAAAAGAGAAGAAGAAAAGAAAAAAAAAGAGAAGCAGAAAATCAAAAAAAAATAAAAAAAGAAGAAGAAACAGAAAAGAGAAAAAGGAAGAAAGAAAAAAAAAAGAGAGAAAATATGAAAATGGAGAAAATCGGTTTTTGCACAGTGCGTCACCTCCTCCTCCTTCCCGTCACTGTGCACTCCGGACGGATCGGCGCCGCTGCTCGACTCACCATCGACGCCGTCAGGATCGCCGCGCCGTCGCGACCTCAACGGCGCCGCCTCCGATCGATTCTGCCGCCTGACGCGCCGCTGAGGGCCGTTGACCCTCGAGCAGAACCCGACAGATCCACCATCCTCGTGCCTGCCGCCTCAGGCCGATGTCGCCGCGCCAGTTTTCCGCCGCCCCAACGTCGTGCTGTGCTCGCTCGCCTTCTCCCGTGCCTCGTCGCGTCGCCGTCGTTGCAGAACCAAGGTGAGCAGACCCGAACCCGCGTCCGACCCGTATACTCTGGTCGGGTCGCGCCTTGGATCTTTGTTGTTGGGCTGGGTTTGATTTGGGCTTGGGCGGGCCAGACTGTGCTGCTGGGCGCTGCACGGGCCTGGGCTTGGCACTGTGCAGGGTCTGGGCCGGCACTGTTCAGCCCAGTCCATTTAATTAAAAAAAACAATTTATTTATATATATCTATTTATTAATAATCTGATATATAATTTTAGAAAAAAATTATATATTTATTTTGAGAAAATTATGGACAATTTGATTCTGGTATTTTCAAGAAAATATAAATATATTTACTTTGATAAATAATTAAGTTTTACTTAGGAAAAACTATTATTATTTGGAGAATATATATGTACCATGAAATTAATTTCTGGAAATTTAATATATGTATTATTTTCTCTGGAAATTATGGTTGTGGAAATTATATATATATGTATTTTTAAATTAAAGTTAATTATATTTTGTGTTGGAAAATATTATTACTATATATATTTAGAAAAGATAAGTACTATATATATTTTCTGAAAATTATAAATAGGTTATTAATTTTTCTGGAAAATTATGCTGATTATTATTTTGGAAGATTATAAGTATTTTATGAAAATATTTTGAAAAAGAATTTTAATTAAAGTATGGTACCGAAATTATATTCGGATATACGTATGGTAAAATATTTTTGATAAATGGAAATAATAACGGATAAGAACCGGGATGGGTATATTTCGCAGTACTGGCATCATGACAGACTCTTATGTGCATTTATGTGTATACATTATTTGTGGTATAGGTTGGATATCGGGCAGTTTCCCGAGGAGCCGGCGTCGGACCGGTCATTGTTTTCCGGAGTTGAGTAATCGGCCAAGGTGAGGATGGATTTCCTTCGATATGTGCGTATATTACTCGGTTATTATGTTTTGATGATTGTGCATTGTTGATTGTTGCTTTTGCTATGTTTTGGTTCGGGATGTTTATCCCGGTGTCGCGTTGGTTTTTGGGATGTTTATCCCCGTGTTGATTTTCTGTGTCTTTTGGAATAAGTATAATGGATTAATTAATAAGTTGTGAAAGGATGTCGATCCTTGATTTTTGGATGGGATGTCTATCCCGGTATTTTGGTTAGGGATGTCGATCCTTGTAATTTGATTTTAATGACGGTAATATAATTGTCGCATGATAAGTAGTGGTACGACTCGATGGTTTAAGACTGTTTCGTGGTGGCCTTGACCTGGGTTACTTGATAAGCATGTCTATGCTTGGGATGTCTATCCCGGTTTGTTATATTTGGGATGTCTATCCCTGGGTTCGTATTTTTGGTCTGGCGCCCGGAATGTGTTGATAACCAGGTTTGACCACTAGTTTATCCGTGACGGGGCCCGGAAAGATAAAATTGGATAATTGGTTTTTGTTGAGTCTTTTGGTCGGTTTTTACCTGTTTTGGACCTTGAGTATTTTTAGTGTTCATATTGTTGGTCTATCCTTCGTCGGTGAGCACTTCGGACTCACCCCTCACCTGCGGGCTTTCATCCCGTAGGATGAGTTACTTTTGGTACAGGTTGATGCATTCCAGACAGGCTGCGACGTTATCCCTTGGACAGGGCTTGGATCTATAGTTTGCATCTATGTCGCATACAGTGTTTATGTGAGTCATTAAGTCTTCCGCTGTGCATTTTATTGTTATTATTGGGCCATTGGGCCGGATGTGATATTTTACTGTTGGGCCATTGGGCCGATTTTGTTATTATTGATGTTGTTATTTTTGGGCTGTTGAGCCCGTGTTCCTGTTGTATACACTGTATGCTGGGCTAGTTTTGGTTGGGTCGTCATAGTTCCGGCACGTGTTTACTGTGTACGGTAAATACGGGTCGGGGCGTTTCTTTTTGGTAGCGGAGCGGGCGTTAGGTCTTGTTGGGCAGTCTTTGTGTGTTTGTTGTCTTGTTTGCATAGTTCGCTCCATTGTTTATTATTCTATATCATTTTAGTTAGTGCATTATGGATCAAGTCAAGGGACGCCAGCTGTCGTGGGACATACACATAAGAGGTAATGATGCCATAAATAGCGAAAATACAAATATTATTAATAATACTGATATTTTGATTACAAAGGGAAATATTACATTGATTTTTGATATTTTATAAAAATAAAATACATTTAATGCCTTGGAACGACATTGACACGGAAACTATTTGGGTCGTTGTTGATGTTGACCGTGACCCTGTCGCGCCACGAGAACCACATACCGCCCCTATCGCTTTGGCCAGGAATCTCGAACCGGTTAGCTTGAGGGAACCGGAGTGGGATGAGACCGTGATCGTCTCGAGGTTGCCACTGGCTCTCCGTCAGAAGAACCATGTTTGGCTTGTATTGGTTCTTCAGGTCCCTCAGAGTACGCGAGAACTCCTGGGCACGCCTTGCAACTCCTCTGCAGTTCCACACCAGTAGTCGTGCCTTTGGCCAAGTTGGAGGTAGTCGAGTCATTCTGGGCATGCTTTGAGCCGTCATCGAGAGTTGGTAGTAGGCACCTTGCTCTACAGTTTGGCAAGTGGACTCAAATTTGAACTCCTGTAGCCTTTCGGAGATGAAGAACATCACGGAGTTTGTCGATCCGTAGTAGGATGTCCTCAGAGTGCCGTGGTCCTCTAGGAAGAACACCTCTTCCATTGGAGTGACGAAGAACCGCGATGAGTAGAGCTCGTTGACAAAGACTAGACGCGGCATTCTGCCGAGCTCGTTCGGTAGCTCTTCAGCGCGTTCGTTGACCATGCTGTATGCCAGACGGTTCCTTCTGCCTAGGTTGGCACCTTCGACGAAGAAGACTGAGGATGGAGCAGGCATTGTGTTGGGACGTATTGGTCTTTTGTTTTTCAGCGTTTTGTGGTTTTGTTTGCCTAAGTGTTTTGTTTGCTTTTGATGCTTTTGATGATTTACACATCACTGCTCCTTCTTTTATACTCTTATGGGGAGCGTGATTACCGTTTTTGATTTTCAAGATTTGTTTTTTTTGAAAATTTACCGTTGCTTTCATTTATTGCTTTGTCACTTTACGCGTTTTTCAGACTACCATGCCAGAGTTTTTCAGCCTTTTCCTAACTCATGATTTTCTTTCGCTCTGGCTATCTTGTCCTTTCTTATCATGGTTTTACTATATTTTTCTTGCATCTTTTATCACATGCATCCGTGACCGTTGATGCTGGACAGATGGGACCACATCTCGAGTAGAGCGCATGTGCGACAAGTTTACAGCTCTTCGGACATCGTGGAGAGATACGAGACTCGACAGACGTTTTCGGCTCATGCAGAATTTGTGAACAAGTGGGTAACGTGTCTTTCGAGGGACACAGGACGTGCTCGTGATCGTCACCGTTAGTTCCGTATGTCACGTATCTGCTTAGGACCGATTTGGGCACCGATCATGAAACATTTTTGTTTTAACTTCTTTATATTTTGGTTTTGTTAAATGAGATTTAATTTTTAATTTATTTATATTTGATTTTATATTCTTATTGATGATTTTTGTTTTGCTTTGTGATGTTTTTATTTTTCTGTTAGCATGAGTTTTCACAATTGAACAGGAGTTTTTGATTTAAAAACGAAACTTATTTTATTTATTTCATGATAATTTTACTACGGAGAAGAAGTACTCTACTGAGTTACTTGCTTCTCTAGATCTTTTACAAGTTGTTGGACGTTCTTCATGTGTGGGAACAGTTCCGTGCACGCCAGTTCGATTTGCGCCACCGCCGAGCTGATTTTCTTCAGCGAGACGTTCAGTTGCGTCAGCTTCTGTTGCGGAGTGCTGCTCTCAGCTACCGCCTTGCCCTTGCGATCCTCAGCCTTCTTGACGGCACGCTTCTTCCGTCATTTTGGGGAAACGACCATGTGCTCCTTCAGGCCGACGATGTTCGTCTTGAAGCGCTTCTTCGGAGGTTCTTCCTCGGAGCTTGTTGGGAAAGCCGTGCCGCCGATGTAGCTGTTGTTCTCGGAGTCAGAGGTTGTCCTTGATCTCAGTGGAGAATCCATGGCCGTGTGTGAGTATGCCTGTCATGAGGTTTGGTATTTATAAGCGGATGAGATGTCGCTTAAGGGTATAAGCGGTATCTCGGGTTGAGGTTGGACACCTGGCAGAGTGTGCCAGAATCTTATCGTGGTAGGACCCACGGATAAGACGGAATTTCGGGGACGAAATTCTTTTTAAGGTGGGTAGACTGTAACAGCCCGGGTAAAATTTTTGATTTTTACCGGGACTGTAGAAGTCTTTTACCGTGATTTACTGTTGAATTAATCTTGGGTAATTAATTCAAGGTAAATCGGGAGTCGTTTTTCGAAACCGAGAGTTTTTCCGCGCTCGTGATTTTTCCTTGAATTTTTTGGAACTAAGTTGGTATTTTTCGGGTTTCGGAATTTCTCGGAAAATCACACCGAAAAATAACTAAGGGGGTATCAGTTATTTTCTGGTCCGGACCGGACCCGCCTGCATTATTGATAATTCACATGATTAATAGTAGATTTACAGTTTATAAAAGAAGCAGAGAAGGAAACCGGTGGAGAAGGAGAGGAAGAGAGGAGAGGAGAAAAAAAAAAAGAGAGAAAAGAAAAAAAAGAGAAAAAGAAAAAGGAAAGGAAAAGGAAAAAAAAAGAAACAAAAAATAGAAAAAAAAGAAAACAGAGAGAGTGGAAAAGAGAAGAAGAAAAGAAAAAAAAAGAGAAGCAGAAAAACGAAAAAAAAGAAAAAAAAAAAAAAAAAAAAGAAGAAGAACCAGAAAAGAGAAAAAGGAAGAAAGAAAAAAAAAAGAAAAGAGAGAAAATATGAAAATGGAGAAAATCGGTTTTTGCACAGTGCGTCACCTCCTCTTCCTTCCCGTCACTATGCACGCCGGACGGATCGGCGCCGCTGCTCGACTCACCAACGACGCCGTCAGGATCGCCGCGCAGTCGCGACCTCAAAGGCGCCGCCTCCGATCGATTCTGCCGCCTGACGCGCCGCCGAGGGCCGTTGACCCGCGAGCAGAACCCGACGGATCCACCATCCTCGTGCCTGCCGCCTCAGGCCGACGTCGCCGCGCCAGTTTTCCGCCGCCCCAACGTCGTGTTGTGCTCGCTCGCCTTCTCCCGTGCCTCGTCGCGCCGCCGTCGTTGCAGAACCAAGGTGAGCAGACCCGAACCCGCGTACGACCCGTATACTTTGGTCGGGTCGCGCCTTGGATCTTTGTTGTTGGGCTAGGTTTGATTTGGGCTTGGGCGGGCCGGACTGTGCTGCTGGGCTCTGCACGGGCCTGGGCTTGGCACTATGCAGGGTCTGGGCCGGCACTGTTCAGCCCAGTCCATTTAATTAAAAAAACAATTTATTTATATATATCTATTTATTAATAATCTGATATATAATTTTAGAAAAAAATTATATATTTATTTTGAGAAAATTATGGACAATTTGATTCTGGTATTTTCAAGAAAATATAAATATATTTACTTTGATAAATAATTAAGTTTTACTTAGGAAAAACTATTATTATTTGGAAAATATATATGTACCATGAAATTAATTTCTAGAAATTTAATATATGTATTATTTTCTCTGGAAATTATGGTTGTGGAAATTATATATATATGTATTTTGTAAATTAAAGTTAATTATATTTTGTGTTGGAAAATATTATTACTATATATATTTAGAAAAGATAAGTACTATATATATTTTCTGAAAATTATAAATAGGTTATTAATTTTTCTGGAAAATTATGCTGATTATTATTTTGGAAGATTATAAGTATTTTATGAAAATATTTTGAAAAAGAATTTTAATTAAAGTATGGTACCGAAATTATATTCGGATATACGTATGGTAAAATATTTTTGATAAATGGAAATAATAACGGATAAGAACCGGGATGGGTATATTTCGCAGTACTGGCATCATGACAGACTCTTATGTGCATTTATGTGTATACATTATTTGTGGTATAGGTTGGATATCGGGCAATTTCCCGAGGAGCCGGCGTCGGACCGGTCATTGTTTTCCGGAGTTGAGTAATCGGCCAAGGTGAGGAAGGATTTCCTTCGATATGTGCCTATATTACTCGGTTATTATGTTTTGATGATTTTGCATTGTTGATTGTTGCTTTTGCTATGTTTTGGTTCGGGATGTTTATCCCGGTGTCGTGTTGGTTTTTGGGATGTTTATCCCCGTGTTGATTTTCTGTGTCTTTTGGAATAAGTATAATGGATTAATTAATAAGTTGTGAAAGGATGTCGATCCTTGATTTTTGGATGGGATGTCTATCCCGGTATTTTGGTTAGGGATGTCGATCCCTGTGATTTGATTTTAATGACGGTAATATAATTGTCGCGTGATAAGTAGTGGTACGACTCGATGGTTTAAGACTGTTTCGTGGTGGCCTTGACCTGGGTTACTTGATAAGCATGTCTATGCTTGGGATGTCTATCCCGGTTTGTTATATTTGGGATGTCTATCCCTGGGTTCGTATTTTTGGTCTGGCACCCGGAATGTGTTGATAACCAGGTTTGACCACTAGTTTATCCGTGACGGGGCCCGGAAAGATAAAATTGGATAATTGGTTTTTGTTGAGTCTTTTGGTCGGTTTTTACCTGTTTTGGACCTTGAGTATTTTTAGTGTTCATATTGTTGGTCTATCCTTCGTCGGTGAGCACTTCGGACTCACCCCTCACCTGCGGGCTTTCATCCCGTAGGATGAGTTACTTTTGGTACAGGTTGATGCATTCCAGACAGGCTGCGACGTTATCCCTTGGACAGGGCTTGGATCTATAGTTTGCATCTATGTCGCATACAGTGTTTATGTGAGTCATTAAGTCTTCCGCTGTGCATTTTATTGTTATTATTGGGCCATTGGGCCGGATGTGATATTTTACTGTTGGGCCATTGGGCCGATTTTGTTATTATTGATGTTGTTATTTTTGGGCTGTTGAGCCCGTGTTCCTGTTGTATACACTGTATGCTGGGCTAGTTTTGGTTGGGTCGTCATAGTTCCGGCACGTGTTTACTGTGTACGGTAAATACGGGTCGGGGCGTTTCAGCATGTTCATCCAAAAGAATTAAAATAATATAATAAATAAAAACTATTTAGAGGTAAATTTATTTTAGAGGAGACATTTTTTTTACTGGTTGTGAAGTGATAGAGAATTGTATAAAAATTTATTTTTTTAAAATTAAAATTAAAATTATTTTTCTTTGCAGTGGAAAAAATTGTAACAAATTTATTATTAGAAACATAATGCTAAGAACCAATGTGCGATTGGTCCAAGTGGTAAGCGACTTTGTTCCGCTTAAGCGAGGTCTCAGGTTAAGTTTTGGTGTATGCAGAAAATTCTCATTGGGAGAGTCACCCACCATACCTAGGTGCGAGACGCGGATTGGATCCAGATTAGTCGGGACGAAGCTCCGGATACTGGAAAAAAAAAAAAGAAACAAACAACCTTGATAAGGAAAAAGTAAAGGGAGAGACGCACAACAAAAGTGTGTGTGACATCTCGATAAGAAAAAGAAGAAGTAAAAAAGCAGTCTTAGACAAAAAAAAAAAAAAAAAGAGAAGAAGAAAAGTTAAAACAAAACATTGTTAGAGATTGGAATATATATATTTCCAATTTTGTCTTTTTCGAATTGGCCATTTGGAATTTAAATCAGAAATGGCGTGAAGCGCTGGAAACATTCGTTTTCTTCTGTGTGTTTGTTTGGACCAGACAGACACATACGCCTTCCCACTCAAAGTCCTATTTTTGTACGTCCTCCTCCGTTCATTGGTATATTACTACCTAATTCGTTAATCATTCAATTAAAAAATATTTTTTCCAGCGTATATATATTTAAACAAATATTACCAACATTAAGACGTGAGTTGCATGCAAGGCTGTTAAAAATACGTTTTGACTCTTACGTTTTTATGATTTTGTATATGAAAATTGAGTCAAATCGTTGGCAAAATCTAGATTTAAATAAAATTACGAGTTGAACCAACAAAATTGGTAAAATCTTATGTTTTTAACGTTTTTGTACGAGTTTACTAGATGGGTTTAATAAAACTTTAAAAAAAGAAAATTAAAATTCCAAGCAAGTTTTAGCGAGGTTTTTTCATAATATATAGCACAATCGTTGCTATTTAGAAAAAAAAAAAGAAGCAAGTTTTAGCAACCCAAAAGTAAAATAACCGTAACTAAAAAATTCTTACTCAACATTAACTTCTTTTTTCTCCTCCCATTTCCTTAGTTTATAGTCTTTATCCCAGGTTTCATTCTTGGTCACCCTTGTGCAATAGTGCTTCCGTTGGACACATATCATTTATGTGTTATTTTAACTTTGAATTTATGGTACTAAGTGATATATATTTTTTGTTATGACTTTTTGTTAATTTTTTCTATAATGGCTAGTTAACTTCAATTGTAATATCTAATATTAGATAATCTAACTTGAATTAAATTTATAATATAATATGTTTAGAAAGAATATTATAATTTATTTATTTATATATTTAATTATTAAAATAATTAAATTTGGTAGACTCTTATGATTTTACGAGATGTTTTTGCATTACGTTTTTGACTGGACCTTTCCGAGTCAAGGTAAAAATTCAATTTTAACAGCCTTGGTTGCATGTAATAGAGTTAGAAAATGAAGAATACTTTTGAACAAAATAGAGATAAAAAGACTTGATCTCATAACCTCACTTGAATATATATATATATATGTATATATAAAAAAATTAATCACCAAAATCATTGTATAATAAATAAAATATAAGAAGAAAGCTATATCTTATGTACCGAATTTTATACAGACCCTCACTGAGTGAATGTGAAATTTTTTAAAAGACTGAAAAAATCATTTCCTTATTGCTCTATCGGGTAAAATGTGGACCAATTTCGGTTGATATAACGGCGCTCAAAATATGATAAATCGGAAGTTTGGATGGATTACTTACTTGCGGACTTCATTACTTTTCACTCCCTTATACATTGGGTCAAACTAGGATCATCCCTTAAAAAAAAAAAGGAATTTGACCCCCTAAACTTTACAATTTTGCATTTTAACTCATCTCCGTTCGGACTTTTATTTGGTGCTAGTTGATTTAGCGGAATGCATAATTGATTGACATGTGCGTGATCTAAACTGTTTGATAAAATTTCTCTTTTTATCAGTTTATTTGTTATAAAAAAAGAAAAAAAATTTATGAAAACAAAAAAATAAAAAAAACTAAGCCATTTAATAGTTATTATTTTTTTTAGCAAAACAAAAAAATAGACGACAACTTTGATCGCCTTATCTATTTGATAACATGAAACCAAAAAAATTGAAGCCCTCTACCTCAGACGGAAATTAATGAGCGAAAAAAGGAAAAAAAAATAGAGGGTATGTTTGGAATTATTCTCCATTTTCTATTTATAAAAACAATTTTAAAGTTTAGCTCTAAAAATTGTTTCCAAAAAAAAACCACAACCCTGAAAAATCTATTTGATTAAAATTTTTAAAAACACGGCATACTATGGGTGGGGAGATCAGAATCTTCTCCTCCTAAGCAAAATACTATTCATCTTCTCCTTCATCCTTCCATGCTGGCGACTCAACCAAGTGATAATACTCATCTAAAAAAACTCCCCACCCTTTAGTCATCCAAACGGGAGCACCAAATACAATTTCTGGTTTTTGAGAACAATCAAAACAAAAAAAAAATTGTTTTCAAAATGTGTCTCAAACACACCCAGAGTTTTCCAGTTCTTCATCACCCCATAGTTAGATTTTTGCCACCCACATAAATTAGCAACAATCGAATCTAGATTTTACCAACGGTTTGACTCAATTTTTGTACCCCAGGTACACCCTAGAATATAGAGCAGTATTTACATGATGAGACCCGTGCGTTAGTGGTCCTTCGGGGACGTTCGTGTAGGTTGGATCGTGTATTCGAGAGAAAGTGGGTAATGTTAATAGTGTTGGTGTGCACAATAATATGTGCTTAGGCTCGGTAACATGAACTGGTGTCTAATTGAGATGAGATAGTTAGCGTAGGCTTGGCCTAGTGCACAGAAATAGGTTCGAAGTGATGTGATGGCACGGTTGGCCTAATTTGGTGTTCCGAGTGCTCGAAGATGCACATGAAATATGCATAGTTTTAGGCATGAATTTAGATATATTTGATCTCAATTCATCATGGTTATATGTCTTACTTTGCATTATTTCACCATATCCCCTTAAATTCCATCCCTTACTGTATGATTAGTGATTCCAGGTGCATTTTGAAGAATTTTGGAGATTTTATTGGAGAATTCGAAGAAATAGCCTCTGCCACAGCATGAGTGCAACGCCCCGATTTTTGTTAATTGATTTTTACAGAATTTTCAAAATTTTTGGTATTTAATTTCCACTTTTACCCTTGCGGAATTTCCGGGAGTCTTTGGTTAAGAAATTATTGTTATAATTAATTTATTCTCCTTGAAAATATTATTTTTACTTTTGGAATTTATCCTTGTTGGGGTTGTTTGGGAACAATTGGAGTTCTGGGGTGAAATATGAAGTTTATTGTAGTTTCACTCAAAACTACGTCGTTTTGGATTAAAGTAAAAAAAAAAAACAAAATGAAAACCTAACCCTAAAGCCAATGGATTGACCAGGGAAGAGTTGACCGCGCCCAGGACCCAAAACGACGTCGTTTGGGTCTTGGCCGGCCAACCCTATTTTCTCTTTCACTTTTCTTCTTTTTCCTTCTCTCTCTCTTTTCTTTTCTCTTTCGCCGCCCCACCCTTTTCTCTCCCATTATTTCTCTTTTCTTTTCTTTCCACGATTTCCTCTTCCCGAATCGTGGTAGTTACCCATAATCTTTCTCTCTTCTTTTCTTTTATTCTTCATTCCATTTCTGTTTTCTTTTTGTCTTTCTTTCCCCAATTCAAACCTTTCCTCCTCTCTTTGTCGTCATCATCTCTTCTCCATACATAACTCGCCGCCACCATCATCTTGCTATTGCACAGAGAGGAGTCACTCGTGGAGTATCTGTGATGGAGGACCGGGAAGCTTGCTTCGTCTGCGCGTGTCTTGTGAGCTCGGGTTTGAGCTCGCTGCCGTCGTGGTAAGCGGTCCCTCTGCTCCTCTTTCCCTTCTTCCTTTCGTTTTACTGTGTGGATGTCGGCTGATGTTGTGGTTGTTGTTTGGTTTTCGGCTGGGCTTGTCAATGGTGGTGGTATGTGTGTTGTTGTTGCCTGGGTTGGTGTTTGGGTGCGTGACAGAGGTCGGGTTTGTGGTGGCTATGTTGTGGGGTTGATGACGGCGAATCCGAGGTTGTTTATGGGGACCGGTTTGTTGTCCCGTGATGGTGGTGCATTTGGCCGGAACTGTTTTGGTCGGATCGTGGGCTCGTTTCTGCAGTGAGGTGCAAGGTTCGTTTTGGGGCTTTGGAGGCCAGATCCAGTGTGCGGTCGATGGTGGTGCAGGACTTCTCTGGCAGTGTTGTTGCTAGGCTCGGGCCACTATTGTTTGGACAGATTCGATATTCTGGTAACTTCCAGTCCCTAATTCGTTTGTGTTCGTTTAGATGATGTTTATCATGGTTGGTTGTTGGACTCTATGTTGAATTTTGGTTGATGTTCGGGTTTGAGCAGATGATTGTGGCTGTTCCGGCGACTCGGCTTATTGTTTCAGCAAGTCTGACCAGAATCCGGTGACATGGTTACTGATCCGGCGAGATAGTGTTATTTTTTCCAGTGTGACACGGTAATTCTCGAGCGATGGCGTGTGTTCAGTTTTCGTTCAAATCATGCACTGCAACTGCTTTTTACTATTGTATTAAAATGAGATGAAATTAGTGGAAATTGGGTGTGGAGAGACGAGATGCGCGTGGCCGCAATCCTTCCGACGAGTATAGTATCTTTAAGTCAGAAAAACTAGGCTCGGTAAGGTTTGATTAATAGTGCCGGCCCGTGAACAGTATGGACCGACTGTTCACCTGGCCCGTCACTGTTCACGGGTCGGCACTGTTCACGGTTACTGTTCACGGCCCAATTTAAAAAAAACGAAAATTCTGAAAAAGAGAAATTAGGAAATAAAATATGTTTTAAAGAAATAATTAATAGACATATTGTTTTAGGAGTACTAGTAATTAATTTTTAGAAACATATTATATACAAGGGAACTTTTTCTTTAGAGGGAGGATTATAAAGTATTTAATAACCGGAGGTAAATACGGTGAAATGAGACCAGACTATGATATTAAATAAGTGAAATAGAATAAGAACCAGGACGAATGACCTAATAGAATTAGTATTACAGTACATCATATCATAAGCATTATTTGTGCATTTTATGTGAATATGTGTTGTTTGCTGAATAGGAGTTGATAACGAGTACGAGCACGTAGAACCGGAGCCAATCGACGAATTTCCTGTGGAATTTATCGGCCAAGGTGAGGATAAGTAATTATTTATATACTGCCGTAGTGCCAAGTTGCTGTTTGTGTATTATATGCATGAATAATTCTTGTGGCTGAGAATAGTTGTTGCGAGTTGAGTTTAGATGTTATTTGTTGCCGTTGATGTTGCTGAATTGATGTTGCTGTTGATGTTATTTGAAAATGTTAGAAATATTGGTACTGGTAGATTATTATTGTTGTTGTTGTTGGCTGTGAAATTATGGAAGTAGAGTACCGAGGGTACCAGATAATTGAGTTGTATTATCCAGACGAGCGGAGAGGCTGTGAGCCTGCTCGGGATAATGAGAGAGTGGGGGATAATAGGAGTTAAGTAACTAGGAATAATAAAACTGACCTCACTTAGACATCTAGTAAGTCACAGTTAAGTGTTGGTTTAGCCAGATGGTAGTCTTAGATTATGGTGCTGGGGGAGAGTTAGTGGTTGGTGCCTGCTCCCTGTCTGTACCAAGTTATTGTTATTGTTTGGGCACTGGGGGAGAGTTAGTGGTTGGTCCTGCTCCCTGTCTGTGCCAGTTATTACGTGGAGGTACCGGGGAGGGGTCCACGGGCTAGCTAGCTTGACTACCAGGCGACGGCCATCATTTAACTAGTGATAGGGGCCCTGATAATAAAATTGGTGTAGCGTGTCTAGAATCACAAAGCATGTGTTATACAGAGTTCGTGTAAACTTCAGATTCTTGCTGTTATTGTGACTTGGTTTTATTTACGGTTTAAGTATATGTATACTTGCTTATGGATTTTACCCGGTGAGCACTTCGGACTCACCCCTCGCCTGCGCGACCTGGTCGCGTAGATTGATTGTGCGTAGCTCAGGTACGTTCGAGGCAAGCTGTGGCGCACCCTCTGCCAGGCCCGGATCCATCCTGCGTTGCATTATGTCCATATCATTATCTATTATTGTGTTGTATTAAGACTTCCGCTGCTTGCTGTTTATAACACTATGGATTGATGCTTGTAGTAATAATGTTCTCGTATCAGGACAGGTACGATTGATGTATTATGTACTTTTAATCTGTTGGATGTGATATTTACCGCTGTGGTTGTTGTAATAGTATGTGGTCCCACGTGTTTACTGTGAATAACGGTAAATACGGATCGGGGCGTTTCATTTATCCTATCCTTTTTTAGTTATTATTTTATGGTGCCTAACACTTCAAACATTTGTCTAGAAAATATGTTACAAGTGGGATCTAGTTTAGAAATATAAAAAGTATTTTTGGTAATTTTTAATTGAATTTAATTTATAAAAATTAAAATTAGTATTTCTCTCCATTTAGAAAATTATTTTTTTTGGAAAAAAAAATTATATTTTCATTTTTCTATTTCCTATTTTGTAAAAAAAAATGCAATACTCAACTGGGGAAGGTCTATGATTCAAGTTCCAATTGAAGAAGAGGAATATAACAGAAAATGGAGGGCAAACAGACAGGAAGAAATGTAAAATTTATTAGAAGATATGTAGTAGCTTACTCACATTTGCTAATTATATATATTGCGGCTCTAATTAGGAATAATTGGATTAGCTTTTATACCTCATTGCTTTTTTCAATTTTCTCTATGGCACTTTTCTTTTGTGGACTCAAAAATACGGTGTAATTGAATATGAGATTTCAGAATTTTAGCATAGATTGAATAGCAAAGCCAAGATCAACCTACCCCTTTTCATGAAAAAAGAATAAGAAAAGAAGCATCAACGTCCTTTTTCGATTGTGACATAACATACAGTCCCTGGTAAGTACAGGAGAGACGTGAAAATGTGGCAGAATGGTGGAAACAGATTTAACTCTACTTGTCCGAGCTTTGGAATATGAAAATGAATGGCTTGTGGAATGGGAGAAAAAGTGTTGGTGCACCATCTCAAGTGGTTTTTGTGCACCGTCTCAAGTGGTTTTTTGAAGGAATTCCAATTGGTGACAGTGTCTCACGTAAATAGATCTTTGAACACAACAACAGATTTTCTTGCTAAAGCAGCTGCAGAAACAATAGGGATGGGGCTGGTTAATCCACCAATAGGTTTTTTTCGATTGGATGATATAGGTGTTGGAACAGTTGTTGAAAAAATATACTATATTTCAAAAGGAAAAAAAAAGTGTTTATCTAGTCAAAATTGTTGGAGGAAATGAAGGGAAAACTCAGTCAATTTTTACCTGATCATTAGTTTCTTCTGTTGCTTATTTTTATTAGGAGTTTTTTTTTTTGGTTTATATCCAATCTGGTTGTAAGAGTAACCTCTTAATCTCTTTATCTTACTACTCTAAATACTATTCTCTGTTACCTCATTTGACACAACATACAAGAATCATCTTTTCCTTTTCTTATTTTTTTTCCTTTCACAAAATTCTCTCCTCCTCTGTTTTTCTTAGTAGTTTTGATATCCTACCTTTGGTAGAAGGAGTCGTTGTATCCTGGGGAGATTTTGGGGTATCAAAATATCTCTTTAGAACAGTATTTACACGCCTCAACTCGGGTTTAACACAGTCAAATTTTCCAAATACTCCAACAATCTAAAGAGATAGTACCGATGGCTGAATTCCAACCAGAGAATGTTGCCGCCGTTGTTGATGGTTCCTAAGCCCAACCAGTCATTACATATGCAACACCTTATCCCGACGTGTCTAGAATCGAGGTGTTTGCCGGTGCAAATTTCAAAAGGTGGCAAGAGCGCATTTTTTCCACACTTGACGTGCATGGGGTGGCCTACGCCTTAACAGAATCAAAGCAGCAACCGATGATCAAAAACAGATGGAGAATTGAGTATTGGCTTAATGCCAATAAGGATTGCCGACAAACAATAATACAAACTTTGTCCAATGAATTTTTTGAACTTTATCCAATGAATTTTTTGACGTTTATGCATCTTACAAGGAAGCAAAAGACATCTGGGATAGCATGGTGGAAAAATATACCGCAAAAGATGCTTTGAAGTAGAAGTTTGCCATTTTCAACTTCTACAAGTGGGAGATGAAGGAAGACAAATCTGTTACCAGTTTATTCGTCGCAAAACCGGCTGCAAGTGCACAACGTTAGTATAGTAAACAAGGTCGAATCACAAGGATTACGAAAACAACGTTGTCCTTAGGATCTTAATTGATTAGACTAACAAATAAAATAAATAGAAATCGTGATGAGAGAATTATATAAAATAAATAACAGAAAATAAAGGTGTAAATAAGAGAAAACGCAATTGGATGGGAACCTAGGTTGTCCGGGGTTCACTACTGCCTAGCTGTTCAACAATAATTCAATAACTTGGTAGTAAATTTGTCCACTTTGAAGGGCTACCTAGCCTAAGTTGTCTACAACTACTCTCACATGTAATTGTAAACCTACCATAGTTCTGGAACAACCCGCTTTCGTCAGTGAAGCTTTTTCCTAGGGCGCTGTCATCCTCAACTAACCCTAAAGTCTCTTTCGACGATCAGTAGGGGTAGAGGCTTGATATAGAATGGTCTAAGTTCTTTGTTTCTCTGTTAGGTGCGTCACTAAGGTGTCTAAAAAGTGTTTGAGGGTAATCAAGCCGCAGACACTGATAAGTACTCTATATCAAATCAAAGCATAACGAATAACAGAAACAAGTCTGAATTATTGAATAAACATCAAGAACAGTAGCGACATCTTATAAACCTAGATAAAAGAAATTAGTTCATGAAGAAGAAGAAAATAAAGGTAAAAAACCTAATCGACATCTTATAAAAAAAAATTATAAAAAGTCGACTAAAGCTCCCTTTCTTTAGTCAATTTCGTTCAGCAAAGTTGCTTTGATATCTAGGGTTACATTCCTAAAAGATAGCCAACTATGCGTGTAGGAATTGGAAGAAAATTCTCAGACTTTAGCTCTAAGAATTCCTCTTTAAATCTTCTTTCCCTGCTTGGAGTGTCTAGGTGCATCCCCTTTTAAATACTCCTAGAAAATAGGCGCAAACCCTAGTAAAGATAGGGACTTGACGCCAGTGCCCACTGCAAGGGCGCTGTCAGGCATGCGATTTGTACTAGAACATGGCACTTCGCAGCATCTCATTAGTTTTTGGCCAAAATCGTCAAATCTCCTCCAGAAAAAAAGGTTCTCTGAAAAAGAAGGTTTAAGAGCAGATATTTTGTCGACAGCGGCGCTGCTAGGCAATTGGTCCAGTTTCTTCAACAGCGGCACTACTAACACAAAATCGCCAAACATGCTCCAAAAAGAGCCAAATTGCACCTGAAAGCATCCAAGGGTAAGGAAAAATGGATTTGGCATGAAAAGAAGTGAATTTACATCTAAATGCATGAATTAATGATGAATGCAAGGCCAGAAGACGACAGTGTGTGCTGTAAAATGTATGTAATTTCATGCACATCACAGTTAGATCATAGAGTACCAGACGCTTTTAGAGGACTTGAAGGCGGTGAAGATTTCTCTACCTGATGAATTTCTTGTAGGTTCCCTGATAAAAATTTACCCAATTCGTGGAAGGATTACAAACACAACCTGAAGCATAAGCACAAGTTGATGCCACTCAAGGACTTTGTAACAGCTCGAGTAAAAATTTAGATTTTTACTGGGATTGTAAAAGTCTTTTTACAGTGATTTGCCGAATGAATTAATCTTGGGTAATTAATTCAAGGTAAATCGGGCGTCGTTTTTCGAACCGAGGTTATTCCCGCGCTCGAGATTTTTCCGTGGATTTACGGACCAAAGTTGGTATTTTTCGGGTCCCGGAATCTTCGAAAAATCACACCATAAAATAACTAAGTGGGGGTATCAGTTGTTTTCTTGTCCGTTATGGACACGACTGCGTGATTGAGTCACGCAGCCGCCTCTTACCTGTGCTGCCCATGACATCCCTGTGTAGTCTGTGATTTCCTTTTCTCTTTCCCGTGTCTTCTCTGCCAACTTCCTCATCTTCTTGCAAAAAAAATCCTGCACCCATCCTTCACTCACAAACCAGAAAAAAATAAAAAAAAAACAACAAAACTCAAACACACACAGACACCACAACCGTGACCCGCCACCTCCACCTCTGCCAACAGCCACCTCACATACCACCGCCATCATCCCCTACTCTCCTCACCGCTCACCTCGTTGCTGCAACCGACAGAGCCGTCACCAACAACACCACCACTGGAGAGATCGACTGCCTTCTTCCTCGCTGCCCTCGCTCTCGCCGCCTCCTCCATGTGCTGCAGCACTGCCGTTCACCTCCTCTTTCGTCGCCAACAGAGGAGCAACCGGAGTGAGCTGCTGCAATGCCTACACGACGCCGCTGTCTACCCACGTTGCATCGCCGCTGCAAGACGCCGCCACTGCCCTTGGACGAGGAAGACCCGACTCGGATCCGCCTCCCTTTTGCTCGCGTCGCACCGCCGCACCATCACACCTTCCTCGCGTCTCTGTCACCCTGTCGCGCCCTTGCCTTCGTCCCGATCTGTACCAACCGTCGTCGGCCGCCGCCTGCGTCGTCAACCTGTGAAGATCCGTGTCAGTAGGTGAGTAACCCGATTGTGCAATCGGGTCTTGGAAACGGGTCGGGTGGATCCGGGTGCCGCCTTGACTCTTTCACAGTTTTGGCATCATAGTATACCGATTATGTGTATTTATGTGAGCATGTTGGCTTGTTGTATAGGTTTAATATCGAATAGTTTTCCGAGGAGCCGGCTTGGGACCGGTCATTGTCTCCGGAGTTGAGTAATCGGCCAAGGTGAGGATGGATTTCCTTCAATATGTGCCTGTATTACTCGGTTGTTGTGTTTGATGATTGATGCACTGTTGTTTGCTGCATTTGCTGTGGTTTGTTTCAGATGTTAATCCCAGTGTCTTGATTTGGTTTTGGGATGTTTATCCCAATACTTTGTTGGATTTTGGGATGTTTATCCCCGTGTTGAGTTTTGGTTGTTTATCTCGGTGTCATTTGTTTAAAGAATAATGGATTAAATAATGAAATGTGATAAGGATGTCGATCCTCGGTTTTGGATGGGATGTCTATCCCGATATTTTGGTTAGCGATGTTGATCCCTGAGATTCGGTTTTGGATAATGATGATAATATAATTGTCACGTGGTGAGTAGTGGTACGACTCGATGGTTTAAGACTGTTTTGTGGTGGCCATGACCTGGGTTACTTGTGATAAGCATGTCTATGCTTGGGATGTCTATCCCGTGATTATATTTGGGATGTCTATCCCTGGGTTCTTATTTTTGCGACGTCGATCCCTGGGCTCTCTTGGATTTGGTCTCGCACCCGAAATATGTTGATAATCAGGTCTCACCCCTAGCTTATCCGTGACGGGGCCCGGAAAGATAAAATTGGAAACTGGGTTTTATTTGAGTTTTTTTTTGTCTTGGACCAGTTTTGGGTCGAGTTTTTGGTTTGGTATGTATTTGGCGGTTTTCCTTGTTTTCGACTTGAGTAATTTATAGTGTTGCATATTGATTGTCTATCCTTCGTCGGTGAGCACTTCGGACTCACCCCTCACCTGCGGGCTTTCATCCCGTAGGATGAGTTATTTGTGGTACAGGTTTGATGCATTCCAGACAGGCTGCGGCGTTATCCCTTGGATAGGGCTCGGATCCATAGATTGCATCAGTGTCGCATACAGTGTCTTTGTGAGTTATTAAGACTTCCGCTGTGCTACTTTTTGTTATTATTTGGCCGAAGGGCCAGATTTTTTATGTTTATACTTTGGGCTTTTGAGCCAATTTTCTATTGTATACACTGTATGCGGGCTTTGTTTTGGTCGGGTCGTTACAGTTCCGGCACGTATTTACTCTGTACGGTAAATGCGGGTCGGGGCGTTTCATTTTGGTAGCGGAGCGGACGTTAGATCTTTTTGGGTAGTCCTTGCTTGTTTGTTGTTCTTGTTTACATAGTTCGCTCCATTTGTTTATTATTTTATATCATTTAGTTAGTGCATTATGGATCCATTCAAGGGACGCCTGCTGTCGCAGAACATTCACATAAGAGGTAAATGATGCCATAAATAAGCGGAAATATAAATATTATTAATATTACTAAAGACATTATTATTACATTGATATTTTATAAAAAAAAATAATACATTCATCTTCTCAGAACGACATTGACCCTGAAAGCTATTTGGGTCATTGTTGATGTTGACCCTGATGCTGTCGTTCCACGAGAACCACATGCCACCTGCGTTGTTCTGGCCAGGAAGCTCGAACCGGTTAGCTGGAGGGAACCGAAGTGGGATGAGACCGTGATCATCTTCAGGCTGCCACTGGGTCTCCGTGAGAAGAACCATGTTGGGTTTGTACTGGTTCTTCAGGTCCCTTAGGGTACGCGAGAACTCCTGGGAACGCCTAGCCACTCCTCTACAGTTCCACACCAGTAGTCGGGCCTTTGGCCAAGTTGGAGGTAGACGAGTTACTCTGGGCATGCTTTGGGCAGTCATCGAGAGCTGGTAGTAGGTGCCTTGGTCCAGGAAATGGCAAGTGGGCACTAAGTTGAACTTCTGAAGTCTTTCAGAGATGAAAAACATGACGAAGTTGGCCGAGCCGTAGAAGGAGGTCCTCAAAGTGCCTTGGTCCTCCAGGAAGAACGTCTCTTCCATGGGAGTGACGAAGAATCTGGAGGAGTAGAGTTTGTCGACGAAGACCAGACGGGGCATTCTGCCGAGCTCGTTCGGCAGTTCTTCCGGACGCTCGTTGATCATGCTGTAGGCCAGCCGGTTTCTTCTGCCTAGGTTGGCACCTTCGACGAAGAAGACGGACGATGGAGCAGGCATGTTGTTTCGACGCGTGGTGTTTTGTTTTCTGAACGTGGTGTTTTCTTTGCCTGAGGGTTTTGTTTTCTCTTGGATGCTTTATGGTTTTTGCTTTCCGTTGTTTTGCCTTTTATAGAAAAATATTTACCGTTTTGTTTTTCTAAGTTTAGACCCCACCTATCCCCGGGAAGGTCTAAAGGATTTTTTGGTGATGGGAAAAGCAGATTCCCTTCAAAAAGCTCCAAATTGTTTTCATTCTTCAAGGTGTTGTTTTCGAAAATTTTGTCGTTGCTTCATTTATTGCTTCGTTACCTTATACGTTTTTCGGGCTACAATTGCCAGTGTTTTTCAGCTCTTTTCCATCTCACGATTTTCTAACGCCCTGGCTACCTTGGCGATTCTTTTTATGGTTTTCATTATTTTCTAAATCTTTTATCACGTGCATCCGTGACCGTTGAGGCTAGACTGATGGGACCATACCTCGAGTAGAGCGCATGTGCGACAAGCTTGCACCTATTCGGACATCGTGGAGGGATACGAGACTTGACAGACGTTTTTGGCTCATGCGGAATTTGTGAACAAGTGGATAACGTTTCTTTCGAGGGACACAGGACGCTCTCGTGATCGTCACCTTGCGAGTTAACGGATGTCTTTTTCACGAGGGAAGCCGACGTCACCGTTAGCTGTGCATGTCACGTTTCTCGGGATCGAGTATGTTTGCGACCGATCTAGAGCGCCGAACATGAAAACATATTTTGTTTTAACTTCTTTATGTTTTGGTTTTATTAAGCGAGTTTTGTTTTTAATTTCTTTATGTTTGATTTTATATTCTTATTGTTGATTTTTGTTTTGCTTTGAGATGTTTTGATTTTCCGTTTAACAGAAGATTTCGTAATGTAAGAGTTTTGATTTAAAAAGAAAACTTATTTTATTTAATTCATAACGGTTTTACAATACAGAGAAGAGGTACTCTATTGAGTTACATGCTTCTCTAGGTCTTTTACAAGTTTTTGGACGTTTTTCATGTGAGGAAAGAGTTCTGCACACGCCTGTTCCATCTGCATCACCGCCGAGCTGATTTTCCTCAGTGAGACGTTCAGCTGCGTCAGAGTCTGCTGCGGAGTGCTGCTTTCAGCCGTTGCTTTGCCCTTCCGATCCTCAGCTTCTTTGCCAGCACGCTTCTTTCGCCGTCTGCTGGAGACGACCATGTGTTCTTTCAGACCGACGATGTTCGTCTTGAAGCGCTTCTTTGGCAGTTCTTCATCGGAGCTTGTTGGGAAAGCAGTGCCACCGATATAGCTGTTGTTCTCGGAGTCTGAGATAGTCCGAGATCGGATTGGAGAGTCCATGGTTGAGAGTGAGTGTCTCAGTTATGAGGTTGGTATTTATAAGCGGAGGAGATGTCGCTTAAGGGTATAAGCGGTATCTCATGTTGAGTTTGGACACCTGGTGGAGTATACCAGAAGCTTATCGTGGTAGGACCCACGGATAAGACGGAATTTCGAGGACGAAATTTTTTTTAAGGTGGGTAGACTGTAACAGCCCGGGTAAAAATTTGGATTTTTACCGGGACTGTAAAAGTCTTTTTACAGTGATTTACCAAATGAATTAATTTTGGGTAATTAATTCAAGGTAAATCGGGCGTCGTTTTTCGAAATCGAGGTTTTTTCCGCGCTCGAGATTTTTCCGTGGATTTTACGGACCAAAGTTGGCATTTTTTGGGTCCCGGAATCTTCAAAAAATCACACCAGAAAATAACTAAGTGTGGGTATCAGTTGTTTTCTGGTCCGGTCTGGACACGACTGCGTGATTGAGTCACGCAACCGCCTCTTACCTGTGCTGCCCGTGACATCCCTGTGTAGCCTGTGATTTCCTTTTCTCTTTCCCATGTCTTCTCTGCCAACTTCCTCATCTTCCTGCAAAAAAAATCCTGCACCCATCCTTCACTCACAAACCAGAAAAAGAAATAAAAAAAAAACAACAAAACTCAAACACACACATAGACACCACCACCGTGACCCGCCACCTCCACCTCTGTAGACAGCCACCTCACATACCACTGCCATCATCCCCTCCTCTCCTCACCGCTAACCTCGTCGCTGCAACCGATGCAGCCGTCGCCAACAGCACCACCACCGGAGAGCTCGATCGCCTTCTTCCTCGCTGCCCTCGCTCTCGCCACCTCCTCCATGTACTGCAGCACCGCCATTCATCTCCACTCTCGTCGCCACCAGAGGAGCTGCAACGCCTACACGACGCCGCTGTCTACCCTCGTCGCGTCGCCGCTGCAAGACGCGCTACCGCCCTTGGACGAGGAAGACCCGACTCAGATCCGCCTCCCTTTTGCTCACATCGCACCGCCGCACCACCACACCTTCCTCGCGTCACCGTCGCCCTGTCGCGCCCTTGCCTTAGTCCCGATCTGTACCAGCCATTGTCGGCCGCCGCCTGCGTCGTCAACCTGTGAAAATCCGTGTTAGTGGGTGAGTAACCCGATTGTGCAACCTGGTCTTGGATACGGGTCGGGTGGATCCGGGTGCTGCCTGGACTCTTGCGCGCCTGGGCCTGACTGGTATGTTGGGCCTACTGTGTGGGCTTGCTTCTGCTTGGGGTTGGGTTGAGCACTGGGCTGGGCTTGCACAACTTGGCCTAGTCCGGAAAAAAAAAATAATAATAATAGTAATAGTAATAAAAGGATAAAATAAAATCTGATATATATATTTTTGGTTAATGTTTTGAAAATTAAATATTGGAAGTATTTTGGAAAACAAATATATGATTATTATGGAATTTTGGAAATATAAGATATGGAAAATAATTGATATTTATGCATACGGGAATAATTTGGGAAATATATATATGTATATTTATAAATTCGTATTTATTTTTAGAAAATAAGTTTGTATGATTAATTTTTCTGGAAATATGATTTTCTAAAGATGATAATATTTGGTAATTATATTTTGGCAAGAAATATATTTTATGGAAATAATTTTGGGAAAAATACATATATATGATATAATTTCTAGGAAAATTATATCGTTATTATTTTGGAAGACAAAGTTTCACTATTCTAAAAAAAATTAAAAGAAAGTTTTAATTAAAGTGTGAAACCAAAATTATATTCGGATATACGTAAGGTATAATATTTTCGGTAAAAAAATGATAATAAAGGAAATGAACCGGGATGGGTTATTTCACATTTTTGGCATCATAGTATACCGATTATGTGTATTTATGTGAGCATGTTGGCTTGTTGTATAGGTTTGATATCGGATAGTTTTCCGAGGAGCCGGCTTGGGACCGGTCATTGTCTCCGGAGTTGAGTAATCGACCAAGGTGAGGATGGATTTCCTTCAATATGTGCCTGTATTACTCGGTTGTTGTGTTTGATGATTGATGCACTGTTGTTTGCTGCATTTGCTGTGGTTTGTTTCGGGATGTTAATCCCAGTGTCTTGATTTGGTTTTGGGATGTTTATCCAGTACTTTGTTGGATTTTGGGATGTTTATCCCCGTGTTGAGTTTTGGTTGTTTAATCGGTGTCATTTGTTTAAAGAATAATGGATTAAATAATGAAATGTGATAAGGATGTCGATCCTCGGTTTTGGATGGGATGTCTATCCCGGTATTTTGGTTGGGGATGTTGATCCCTGAGATTCGGTTTTGGATAATGATGATAATATAATTGTCACGTGGTGAGTAGTGGTACGACTCGATGGTTTAAGACTGTTTTGTGGTGGCCATGACCTGGGTTACTTGTGATAAGCATGTCTATGCTTGGGATGTCTATCCCGTGATTATATTTGGGATGTCTGTCCCTGGGTTCTTATTTTTGCGATGTCGATCCCTGGGCTCTCTTGGATTTGGTCTGGCACCCGAAATATGTTGATAACCAGGTCTGACCCCTAGCTTATCCGTGACGGGGCCCGGAAAGATAAAATTGGAAACTGGGTTTTATTTGAGTTTTTTTTTTGTCTTGGACCAGTTTTGGGTCGAGTTTTTGGTTTGGTATGTATTTGGCGGTCTTCCTTGTTTTCGACTTGAGTAATTTATAGTGTTGCATATTGATTGTCTATCCTTCATCGGTGAGCACTTCGGACTCACCCCTCACCTGCGGGTTTTTATCCCGTAGGATGAGTTATTTGTGGTACAGGTTTGATGCATTCTAGACAAGCTGCGGCGTTATCCCTTGGACAGGGCTCGGATCCATAGATTGCATCAGTGTCGCATACAGTGTCCTTGTGAGTTATTAAGACTTCCGCTGTGCTACTTTTTGTTATTGTTGGGCCGAAGGGCCAGATTTTTTATGTTTATACTTTGGGCTTTTGAGCCAGTTTTCTGTTGTATACACTGTATACGGGCTTTGTTTTGGTCGGGTCGTTACAGTTCCAGCACGTGTTTACTGTGTACGGTAAATACGGGTCGGGGCGTTTCAGACTTGATCACTCACATCCACATTGAAAATAAGAACAAAGGGGAACTCAAAGGTGCGACTGCCAAAGAGATGACAGCCAAAGCTAACTTGGTAGAAGGTACCTTTGGTTCTAATTAGTTTAATAACAATAAGAAATCTGGTTACAACCCTAAAATTACTAACCCTACCTCCTTGAAGAAGAAAAAAATTGTTTTGTCTATGGAAAGCCAGGATTCTTTGCATTACAACGCATAAAGAGGGTCAGAAATGGCAATCCTCCTAAGCCAAGTGCTAACTTGGTTGAAGGAGATGCCATAATTACTGCGGTCATTTCTGAAACCTTCTTAGTCACCAATATGAAAGACTGGGTAGTAGACTTCGGTTCTTCCAGGCACATCTGTGAAAGCAAAGATGCCTTTTCCTCCTACACCGAGGTAGGGGATGGAGAAGAACAAATTTATCTTGGTGATTCCCGAACTGCAAAAGTTCGAGGGAAATGAAAGGTTCTTCTCATGCTCGCATCTGGCAAGACTCTGGCTCTCAACAACATGTTGCACCTTATCTTAAGAAACTTCAAAATATTGGGTTAATATCTGCCTCTAGTGATTTATTATCTGATAAATGTGAAATATATGCTGAAACTAAACAAGTTAAGTAACACTGTCCTTTTGTAAATAAAAGAGAAACAGAAATTCTTAATTTAATTCACACAAACTTAGGAGATTTAAAACAAACTATGACTAGAGAAGGTAAAAGCTATTATGTGACTTTTATAGATGACTTTTCGAGATATACTAAAGTATATTTGATTAAGAATAAAGATGAAGCCTTTAACATATTTCTGCTACACAAAGCTGAAGTAGAAAACTAGTTAAATAGGAAGATTAATAGGGTTAATAGCCTTTAACATATTTCGTGAATATGTTCTGTTTAATGAATTCTGTGAGAAAGAAGGTGTAATACATGAGACCACAACTTCTTATTCACCACAATCAAATGGCGTAGCTGAACGTAAAAATAGAACACTAAAAGAAATGATGAATGCGATGCTTGTTAGTAGTTTTGCACCTAATAATATTTGGGGAGAAGTTATTTTATCAGCATGTCATGTGAAAAAGTTATTCACCTAATCTAAAATACTTCAAAAGTGTGGGGGTGTCTTGCTAAAGTAATATTATCTGATCCTAAGAAAAAGAAAATAGGGTCTAAAACTAGCGATTGCATGTTTATTGGTTATGCTGATAATAGTGTTGTGTATAGATTTCCTGTTTTGAAGAGTGATGTGCTTGATGTGAATACCATTTTTGAAACAAAAAATATTGAGTTTTTTGAGAATGTGTTTCTTTTAAAACAGAATAATCCGACTATTGCACCTACAAGAGAAATCTTTGAAAGTGAGACTGATGCACAAGATGGTTTTGAAAACGAAGTTGATGGGCAATCTAATATTTAGAGAAGAAGTAAAAGACAAAGGAAAAAAACTTCTTTTGGTAATAATTTTTATACTTTTTTTGGTTCAAGATGATCCATCAACTTATTTTGAAGCTATTTCTTCTTCTGATGCAAATTTGTGGAAAGAAGCAATAAAAGCTGAGATTGATTCAATTGAACAATCGAAACTTGGGTTTTAGTTGATTTTGCCCCAAGAGCAAAACTAAATGGTTGTAAATGGATTTTTCGAAGGAAACTTGATCCTTATGGTTCGATTGATAAATACGAAGCCAGGTTAGTTATAAAATGTTTTATTCAAAAACAAAACATTGATTATTTTGATACTTTTGCTCATGTTACAAGAATTTCTTCAATTCGTGTTTTGATAGCCTTGGCATCAGTCTACAAACTTTTTATACATCAAATGTATGTTAAAACAGCTTTTCTAGATGGTGATTTAGAAGAAGAGATTTATATGGTACAACCGGAGGGTCACGTTATTTCTGGTCAGGAACACAAAGTATACAAGTTGGTCAAATCTTTGTATGGCTTGAAACAAACACCTAAAATTGGCATGAGAAATTTGACTAGCTATGCTTAACTATGGGTTTATCTCTGTTGAGGTAGACAAATGTGTGTATACCAAAGTTTCAAATGAGAACTGTGTGATTGTTTATTTGTATGTGGATGACATGTTGAATTTTAGTAATAGTCTTGATGTCATTCATGAGACTAATATGTTTCTTGCTTCTCAGTCTGATATGAAAGATATGGGTTAAACAAATGTGATTTTGAGAGTCAAGATCATAAAGGAAAGTGGTAGTATCATACTATCACAAGAGCATTATGTTGAGAAACTTCATAAAAAGTTTGGACATTTCGATGTCACATATGTGAGTACCCCTTATGATGCTAACTCTCAGTTGAAAAAAAAATAGTAGAGATCTAGTATCTCAAGTTGAGTATGCATAAATTATTGGGAGTTTGTTGCATTTGATGAACTTCTCACGCCCTGACATAGCTTATGCTGTGGGCAGGCTGAGTCAGTATACACAAAATCCCAACAATGAGCATTTGGCTGTTGTAAGCAAACTGATGAGATATTTGAGGGGTACCATAAGTTATGACATTCGATACAGTGGACTACCCGTTGTACTAAAAGGGTACAATGAAGCTAATTGGATTTCAGATTCAGATGAGATAAAGTCCACTAGTGAATATGTATTCTCCATTGTAGGTGGTGTAGTTTCCTAGAAGTCAGCTAAACAAACGATAATCGCGTGATCAACAATGGAGTGAGAGTTTATTTCTCTAGAGTTAGCTGGCACTGAGGTTGAATGGCTAAGAAATTTCTTAGCGAGTATTCCATTGGGAAAAAAGCCTATACCGTATGTTTCTATGCATTGTGATTGCAAAGCAGCAATAGACAATGAGAGAAAAACAAGTTTCAATGGGAGAATAGACATATTCGGTTAAGGCATAAAGTTGTAAAACAACTATTAAGAGATGGAATTATTTCCATAGATTATGTGCAGTCAGAAGTGAATTTGACCGATCCTCTGAGGAAACCCCTAGGACGAAAATTGATTATCGAAACATCAAGGAGAATAGGACTTAGAAGCCTGTCTAAAAACAATTAGTGAAGGTAACCCGACCTGTGTGATCGGAGATCCCGTGAAACAGGTTCATACGGGTATTAGTAAGTAACTGGTTAGTTCTGCAAGTACTTGAACATTTGTCCCTTCCTATGGTGTAAGGAAAAAGTACTAGATTGCATTTGATCGAGAGGCTGAGTTAAGCTCTTAATGATCTTCATATCCCTTACGGGTGGTGTATGATGTGCAAAAAACACTTTATAAGATCACCTATATGAGTGTGGAATGAGGCCGTTCCTATGAGGATGTGTTTGCAGGTGCACAGAGCACTCAAGAATTTCCAGGAGCGGGCACGGCCGTAATGTGCAAAACCTCGATAACACCAACAATGGTCGAAACGTCCGTGTCCCAATTTATTAATATAAAATAGAATTTAAATATAAAATGACTAAATTGCCCTTACCATTCCCGGGACACGAAAAAAAACCATCAACTAAACACCCGTATCCCAAATAACCCATTAAATTAATTACGACATGAGAAGTGACCAAAATGCCCTTCTACCCGGGATACGATATCAACAACATGATCAACATCCAATCAAATAATAAATAATACAATAGAATCAAGTACGCAGCGGAAGACAAAAATTACATAGCAACATGCATGCAAAGAACCCTATGGATCCGACCCGTGGAGGAAAGCACCGCCACCTACTGATATGTTCTTCTGATCATCGATCAGCTAACCTGTGTAAAGACTGTGAGGGAGTGAGACCAACCACGGTCTCACCGCAAACAAATAAACCATAGTATACAACTACAAATCAACCACAAATACACCGGCATTAAGCAATAGCAATCACAGTGCACAAACAAGTCACAATACACAACACAGGCCATCATCAGACTACAAACCATCACTTATCATTACTTATATTATTATTGTTGTTATTAGGTTTGAATATTTTATTAGGGCCCTCTACTATGTGCGTCGAGCTCGGTCCCGTCTCATGAGACAACCAGGGCATAAGCCCAATATAATAAGGGCAAGGCCCAATACAATCAGTGAGAGAGAGAGATAGACAGAGAGAAAGAGGGAGGTAGAAAGGGGGAGAAAGAAAGAGGGAGGTAGAATCGGTCATCACAGACCCATATGCTAAAACGCATATACCATGCTATCCCGCATGAAATCCCGAGGGGTATCACTTCCCGCTCGAACCAACCGGTCAACAGCCCCACAGTAGAATTATTATAGTATGTTATTCTCAATTATTCTTAAAGAGTTGTGCCATATGTTATGATCAAACAGGATTGTGTGGTTTTAATATCTTATCCTCAAGTCCGGGCCTTCAGCCCTCAAGTCACCACACGAACCACATACAGCTTTAAATGCCAAACAAATATTATCACTTAATGAACCACAACAAATAACCGAATATTGTAGGCAGTACGCATACAAAGGTTTATATGTCCTCACCTGGACTATTAAGACCGCCTTAAATCAAAAGCCGTGTCTTGCCAAGTCATTGTCAGGTTCCTATATTAATAACAAAAAAATATTTTTCATATATATATATATATATATATATATATATATATCATGGTTCCAGAACATAAAATGAGAACTTGGGCCAAAGCTAAGAAAATATTTTTGTTAAAAATTTATTCATCATGTGCCTGAGTTCAAGCCAAAATCATTAGCTTTATCAATGTCCTTAAAATTCTTTTTTATAAATTACTTAAAAACCCAAACACATTGTCCACCAAGCAATTAATTCAACACATGAACCAAACCCGGATTGAAGAAGGAGAGAAGAGAGAGAGAGAGAGAGAGAGAGGAAGGTCGGCGAGGCTTACCAGGCGACGACGGCGCAAGGCCAACGACGATGATGCCCAAGTCGAGTCTCCAATACATGTCTCGCCAGAGCCCGAGCCCGATCCTCTTCCTTCCTCAATGCTGCAGACGGCTTCAAGTCGCGACGGTGGCTCCACGAAGAAGAAGAAGAGGAAAGATGGCGGCGACGATGGTGTGGAGGGTAAGAGAAGTGAGAGGAGGAGATGGTGCCGACGGTTACTCGAGAGTGGAGAGAGAGAAGTTGAGAAGGAGGGGGAGTGGGGTGAGCCGTCGGGGAAGAAAGAAAAGAAAAGAAAATAGAGGAGAGAGAGAGAAAGAGATGGATTATAAACCCCAAGCTAACCCTAAAGCCCGGCCAGCTCTCGAAACAACGTCGTTTTGGTCATCAAAACGGCGTCGTTTCGACCTCCTCAAGTCTCAAGTCAACGCGTCCATCCCCCTTGGTCAAACGCAACCCTTTTATTCTTTACTTTTCCCTGAAACTACGTAGTTTCGGATCAAACTACATCAAGATTTGTGTTTCACTCCGAAACACAATAAAATTCCAAAAGAACCCGATAAAAGTAATAATCCCAACTTAAAACTAAGATTTCCAAGGAAAATAAATTACAAATATAAATTTTTCTTGATAAAAAATCCCGGAAATTCCAAAAGGGTAAAATTGGAAATAAAATTTTAAAAATTCCATTCAAATTAAATACCGAGAATTCGGGGCGTTACAGTTCTACCCCACTAAACAAAATTTCGTCCTCGAAATGTACAGAACAAGTCAAGCCACCAAGTGCTTAACGGACACAATAGTGTCACCCGGTATCAAAATATCGTTGGCCAAAACCACCAAGTAGAACCATCATGTCCATCAATCACATTTCCAAGTAATAACTCCAATGTACCAAGTCAATCATTGACTTTAGTCAACCATGACCAATAGAACATAAGATCAAAGCTCTAACCAAAGAATCTTATCCAATCATAATCAACATTATTAATACCAGAATCCATAAACCGTTTCATTTATCATCAATCAACCAAATATATCCAATCCTTTAATCCGTTACGCATTTCCTCTAACACAGAACCCCAAGTTGTTACCTAAGTAACAAGATCATCATTCCCATTGTGAATACCTCAAACCAAAAATCCATAATCTTTCTCATGTTTCAAACCTCAAGTATTTCCTTTTCCACATACCAATTCAGCCAAAATAGTATAAAATTCCCAAATATACCTTAGGCACTAGAAACCAATCATTATCGAGATATCATAATTGTAATTCCAGAACTTGGATTCCTCAAGACCCAAACATCCTTTAATAACCCATACTTATAAATCTATCGCCCAAACCATAATTACCACGAGCATCACAATACTTTTGATAAAGAACCCCAAATATTACAAGTTCATTCCAACACTGACCCTGTCATACTCCAGACATTTAACTCACATCGCCCAAGACAAGCTCACAAATCTAGCCTCATGACCCAAACATTATCAATATCCACAAGAGATGAGCGAACCTAAACCTCAACAAGACTAGTATAATCATAACCTCAATATGAACATACTATCGACATCCTCATCCAGCACATGAACTATAACCTCAACAAAGATTCATGATCAAAACCTTTTTATCATAATCACCTCTCAAATCCCACAAACTTAAGTACCCCAAATATCATTAAAAGATTTTTTTCCCCCAAATATACCATTAGATCAACCTCAAATTGTTTCAAGAAATTATTAGCTCGAACTTCGAACAAGACTTAATCCATATAACAAATTACAAGTAAATTCAAATCCTCGAGCTCAACAAATCAGACCACAAATAATATGATCACCAAGATTACAAGAATCATATCCACAAGCATCATATCAGATCATCTCTAGGCAGATGTAACATCCAAAAGCAAATCAATGGTTCATACTTATATTGGCCAGTTCCACACAGGCAAGAAACATAAGCGAAGAGTCAAGAGTCAACACCGACTCTGACAAAACAGTGGATATTCCACAAAACAAACTTTGCTACAGCCTAAGCTATAAAGGCAAGCATGTCATTTCCACGACAGTACCGGGTCACTCCGACCCTCAGCAGGTGCGTGTCCTCCACCGGATCCATAGACAACTCACTATATGCATGCATAAGACAAATGCAACAACCGACTCAAAAAGGAGCAGATATATGCACAGAAGATCACAAAACATATAAGAACATCCCCAAGGATCTACAGCCTGCTCCGCTACCAACTGAAACGTCCGTGTCCCAATTTATTAATATAAAATAGAATTTAAATATAAAATGACTAAATTGCCCTTATCATTCCCGGGACACGAAAAAAAACCATCAACTAAACACCAGTATCCCAAATAACCCATTAAATTAATTACAACATGAGAAGTGACCAAAATGCCCTTCTACTCGGGATACGATATCAACAACATGATCAACATCCAATCAAATAATAAATAATACAATAGAATCAAGTACGCAGCGGAAGACAAAAATTACATAGCTACATGCATGCAAAGAACCTTATGGATCCGACCCCGAGAATTCGGGGCGTTACAATGGTGGTGCTGCGATATGATTGGTAAGAACACTGACTTACCAAGATGTCTAATAGTTCATAGTAACCGGTTGTTATACTACTAGACACGGTTTGTTAAGACTTATCAGTCTAGACTTGGTTCATAGTCTACGGACACTAAGATTAATGTGTTACACTCATTAGTCAAAAGAGGACAACAAACAAATCCATATTGTAAATTTTTCTTTTGAAACATGTGGGGATTGTTGAAAAAATATACTATATTTCAAAAGAAAAAAAGGTGTTTATCTAATCAAAGTTATTGGAGGAAATAAAGGGAAAACTCAGTCAATTTTTACCTGGTCATTAGGTTCTTTTTGTGGCTTATTTTTATTAGGAGTTTTTGTGATTTATATCCAATCTGATTGTAATAGTAACCTCTTTACCTTACTACTATAAATACCATTCTCTACTACCTCATTTGACACTACACAGAAGAATCATCCTTCCCTTTTTTTTTTATTTCTTTTCCTTTCACAAAATTCTCTCCTCCTCTGTTGCCTTGTTAGGTTCTTTAAAATAATTTTCTTGGTAGTTCTGATATCTTGCCTTTGGTAGAAGGAGTTGTTGTATTATGGGGAGATTTTGAAGGTACCAAAATATCACTTTAGGACAGTAATTTACACGCCTTAGCTCGGGTTTAACACAGTCAAATTTCCAAATATTCTAACAACAGTATGATTACTGAAAGAAAGGCCTTGACGTTCAAAAAAAATAAAGAGTAAAAAACGTGACCTAAATGTATGTGTCTGTCCAAAAAACCCTCGCTGCCATGGTGGTGCCATGAAGAACATTCAACAATTTCCTTCCTAGTAACATAAATCGACACACAATGCCACCAGGGTGGTGGCACAATGATAAATGCTTTACTACCCATTCTCAAAATTCAGGGTTTGATCTTTGACGTGTCCAGATAAGAGTCATTTATGTGATGTGGCCAAATATGACCTTCCATAGCTTCTAGTGGGAATTCTTGAGCCCGAAGTTGATTATCGATCTATAATGATTGGGTTGGCAGGTATCCTAATGATGTTTTGATAGGGAGTCCCTCCCATAAGAAAGGTGTACTACTAAGATATGGTCGGTATTAACCGAGACCTAGACCAAAAGGACGAAAATGGCATCATCCGTGATACCCTTTATTTGGCTTGTCAACAAAAAGTTTGACACACAATAAAATTAAGAAAATTAATGACATTAAGACATTAAGTGCAACAATGCAAATGAGCCACACCACTGGTCGATGGATTACCCAACGTGTCCATTGCCAATGCCCCAAGATTGGTTCCCATTTCCAACGGAATAGTTCACGTTGGACGTGGAATGCATTGAGCCACTGGTCTTCCCAACCAATAAGACAACAACTCTGCAATTTTACCTGCCGATGTACAAAACTGACTAATAAATATGCACCCCCCCCCCCACCCAAATCGCCGCTAGCATCTACTATTATTTAATGCTATACGTCTATAGCACACTGTAGTTTTAGTACTCTTACACTTCGACGCAGAAGGCGTAAGAAAATGAGAGCGTTACGTGTCTAATCTGTCCAGTTCTTGCTACACTGTCAGTAATTATCTCCACCACGAATCTCTATTTTTTTAAGTCTTATTCTGCGACTCTTTGTTGCGTAGAGTAGTCAGTCTTCTCTCGTGACTCCTCCGGGGGCTAGCTTGTATTTCCTCCTCCTCTTCTTCAACCCTGTAAGTCTTCTTCTTCCCATTTTTTTTACACTATATGGAGTTACTATGTGCTATGCTCTCGAGTCTATGTGTCTTTATGGTATGTACATATATACTTTATTTAGTGCAGTTTTGTATATATGTGATGGTAAGTGTGTGGAGCGGTCGGAACAGCTGGAGTTTCTTTATATATGTTATTCTTTCCAATTTTGTAGTTTTGGGTGCTTCAGTTCAGGGTAGATGAGTGGAGTGTGGGAGAGGAAGTAGTTTCCTTTCAGTTTTGCTTTGTCTGGGTTGGTCTGGAAAATGGACTGATGATGATGGAGGGCAGTGTCACACAAAAGTAGAGTATCCCTGAAAGAGATTACACAGTTATGAAACCTCTTTTCTTTTCTTCTTTTCTTGGCAAACCTTTAATTTGATTGTGGTGGTTCGGTTAGTTGGCAAGTACTTTTTCACTATTATGAAGTCATGTGAAAGTTGAAGTGCAACCTCTCAGTCAGGAGCTTGCCTTGCCTTGCCTATATAGTGCAACGGAGAGGGCACTTCTTGGAATGAAGAATTAGGTGCTTCTTGTTTCCAACTTTCAAAAGCACCACACAAGTAGAGCAACATCCCTACCAACTAGGCTAGGAATTCGAATCTGACTTCCTCTTCCATCTCATGAAAAGAAAACTCTAGTAATTGCTCAATAATGACTTTGACGTCCCAGTTAGGATGCCATTCCAATCCTGGGTAGTGTTTTCCTTTTTGGTTTCCATTGCCTTTTAGTGGTTCCCTTGCTTCTTTCCTCTTTTGTTCATCACATTTCCATTCTCTCTTGCCATGTCTGGTTCATTAGTATACTTATCCTTTCTGCTTTTCAGAGATTGACAAGACTCTCATTTAAAGTTGCCATTAATCCTTTCAACCACCATATTCTTTTTTAGCTCCCTCTATATGTTTTCACCTATCAAGATACACGTTTTTTAATTCTCCACGGTTCTATATGATATAAAATAGTGGAAATGTATCCTAAGCTGGAATCGAGAGACAGTTCTAGCTAAATTATTTTCATGCATACAGGCAGACCATGGCCCCAAAAACTTACTACCATGATTTGATTTCTATTATGACTATAAGATACTAGTAGACACGAACCTAAGGCTCCACTGTGCCATTACTTTTATAGTTTTGTTGGCTTTCCGACCCTGTCGGTTGCTTTTAGGTTAATTGTTTTATTGGTATTAATTTGTGGTCCTTCGATATGGGATACTATTATTGAAGGACTTGCGACCAAAAAAAAAAATTATTGAAGGACTTAGATGGTGGGTTTCATCCTTTGGATCATTTTTTTTGGAAGAAAGAAACTCGATAATATGGTCAGCTCCTATATACTATATTATAATTGAGTGCTTACAATGAAATATGTTTGGCTTCCAAGTACTTAATCCATGATGATGATTATTGTTTAGGATAAATTGCGGTTTCGTGATTTTTTTTTATTCTTTTTTGCGTTATTTTCACTTATTATTAATTAGGTAGGTGAGGAAAAGTTTTCGTCAATGGATCAGTTGGAGTGTGTTTTTTAATGATTGAATCATCTATTTTAGTCATTGAGAATAAAATTAATAAACCAAAGGTTAATGGAATGGGTTAAAATAAAACTTAGCAGCTTTAAAAAAATAATCGGAGTCGAATCATAATCCATCCTGTTAATTCAGGAGGGTTGTTTGGTATTATTCCTGATCAAATTGATGGGATTAGCTAGTGCAATCCAGCTTTAAAAACATTTTTAAAACCCAAAATTTATGGGTACTACTATATAATAAATAATTCCAAGAAATCCAGAAGCCACCATGTGCAGACAACTGTGACTTGTTTATTCGTTTCTTGCTAGTTGCTAGTTTTGATTCTCGTCGTAATTATTGCCCCTGCAAATAGGAATTTATGTTTTGTCGTTCACTTCATATATCATACTTTATCTTTGTGTCGTCTGTCAAGTTGTGGTTTAAATAATAAAAAAAAAAACTCTGTGTGTCATGTCGCTTTGTTTGGTTAGGAGTTAGAGCCAAAATAAGCAGGATTATATTAATGAGTACCAGTGATGCTCTTGAGGAAGTATTGTTTCTTTTCTCCATATATTTCTTTTTTGAAAAAGATTCAAGAATACGTAATACTAGTAAGATTGGAAAGGTGTACGTGTACTTTTTTTTTTTAATTGTAGTTAGTAGTACTACTTGCACATAATTTCATGACTATGAATAATACACTCCGTCTAATCTTGAGGTTACGTACGTGTATGTATAGGATGGGGCCCTTGTGAGTCCTTTTCGATCATTTATGTTCCTGTTTGTTTTTAGTTGGTGTCAATATCGGCCCTTTTCTTTTTCTTATTTACTTTTTCCGTCTGTTTTCACAACTTGCAAATCCCCAAGTCATATTCAGCATTAATATCGAAATTGTAACTTTATCCTCAAATATTGTCGTACTCCATATACTTGCTGCCTATTTTAATGCGTAGGGTATTATTGGGCCCTAAGTAAATAAAAATGTAGTTTTTTTTTTAAAAAAAAAACTGAATAACTTAAAGAGAAAAGGAATGGAAATTGATTCATGTGGCATCACTTTGTGTAATCGGGTCATGTGAGTTTTGAGTTCAATGTGGCTCTCATGGTTGCCTTGGGTTTTTTCAAACTTGCGTAGTCATTGAGTGCACTGCAATAGTTGTAGAAGAAAAAACGACTTTGAAGACATGCCTAATATGTCCATATTGCCTGCCTAGAACAAAAAATCATGAATCGGATTTCAATTAACATTTCAACTCATTTATGAGTTGCAAGAGTAATTGCAGTTTATTTGTTAGGCATTAACTTTATATACATCGTAAATTCACATAATTAATTACCTGATTTGTTAAGCTACAATAAAATAAAGGAAAATGAGCATATATTTTTTCTCAAAAAACTTTGACTAATGCGTCACGGGACTATTGGCTTTAATTTTCTAGTGGCCCGTAATATATTATATAATAGACACGACTTGGAGGGTATTGCAAGAGTGTAACAGTTCTTCAATCCTTTGTTGCGAATCAGCTGCAGAAATGGAGGGAGAGATGAGGCAGAAGCTCTTGACAAACCATGAAGAAGTGGATGTTGAGGAAGTCCGGTTCAGGGATAAGCTATGGACGGAGACCAAGAAGATGTGGATTGTTGCAGCTCCTGCCATTTTCACCAGATTCTCCACTTTCGGGATCAATGTGGTTAGCCAGGCTTTCATTGGTCACATTGGCCCCACAGAGCTAGCTGCTTACTCCCTCACCTTTACTGTTCTCTTGAGGTTCTCCAATGGTATCCTGGTCAGTTCATGTTATTGGGTTTGCGGAACTAATAATTGGATCAATTTCAGTGAAGAATGCTGCCCATTATTAACATTTCTCTTTCTAGTCTTTATGTTTGAAAAAAAATATCAAATTCTGTTGCGTAATCTTATTTTGCTATTTGAATGTGCAGCTAGGCATGGCTAGTGCACTGGAGACTTTATGTGGGCAGGCCTTTGGTGCAAAGCAGTATCACATGCTCGGAATATATCTCCAGAGATCTTGGATTGTTCTAACGCTGTGTGCAATCTTGCTTCTTCCATTATATTTCTTCACGTCCCCAATTCTACAGGCTCTAGGCCAAGAACCATACATTACAGATGTGTCAGAATACATTTCTATCTGGCTTATTCCGGTGATGTTCTCCTTCATCCCTTCCTTTACCTGCCAAATGTTCCTACAAGCTCAGAGCAAGAACATGATCATTGCCTACCTGGCTGCTCTTACGCTTGCAATCCACCTCTTCCTTTCTTGGCTGTTGACTGTGAAATACAAGTTTGGTCTGGCAGGAGCAATCTCTTCCACCATTCTGGCATTTTGGATCCCCAATGTGGGCCAGCTTCTGTTTGTTACATGTGGGGGTTGCCGGGAAACCTGGAAGGGCTTCTCATTTGCAGCTTTCAAGGATTTGTGGCCGGTCGTCAAGCTCTCTTTGTCCTCTGGCATTATGCTCTGGTAAGGCTTCCTCAGGCAAACCATCTGCTGAATTTCAAATTGCGATCAATCATCCCTCAAATTTTGGTTTCAGAGATAAATTGCATTATGCGTACAAGAGTGAAGATGGACTTTTCCTTTTTCCTTTGCAGTCTTGAGCTTTGGTACAACACGGTGCTGATTCTTCTAACGGGAAATTTGAAAGATTCTGAGGTCCAAATTGATGCTCTTGCTATTTGGTAATTCCTGGGCTAATTTTCTCTCTCTCTCTCTCTCTTTCTTTCTTTCTTTCTCAAATAAATGCTGTCATTGAAGAATTGCTTAAGCATTTTGTCATTTTCAGCATCAACATCAATGGATGGGAAATGATGATATCTCTTGGCTTCTTGGCTGCTGCAAGGTACTAGTATCCTCTATTAATAAGTCTTCTCCCCATTCTCTAGTAATGGAATCTGCTCTCTCCTTGTGCCAAAACCAAGCAGATTACCATACGATCGATATTTGCATGCATGTATCCGACAGCTGAACTTCTTCTTGTTCCTTGTTTATTTTGTCTGGGAAATTTCAGTGTTCGAGTGTCCAATGAACTAGGCAGAGGTAGCCCGAAGGCTGCAAAATTCTCGGTTGTGATGATAGTTATGACATCATTTTCAATCGGCCTCGTGCTGTTTGTCATCTTCTTGTTTCTGAGAGAAAGGCTAGCCTACATATTCACGGAAAGTGACAAGGTGGCAGCAGCAGTTGCAGATCTTTCACCACTACTAGCCTTCTCTATACTGATGAACAGCGTACAACCCGTGCTTTCTGGTATATTTCCTATTTCTGGGGCTATATCTTTTTGAGCTATCGTGAACCTAATCCAAGAGAACTAAATTGTAGTCACGAAATGATTAAGCACTTTGTGGGGTTTTTCTTTCTTTTTTTTTTCTTTTTGTTTCTTTTATGAATCGATATCAAGCAACATTATTTTGTTGACGTGTTGGTTATCTATTCTGTTAAATAGGTGTTGCCATTGGGGCTGGATGGCAGAGTGTGGTAGCATATGTCAACATAGCTTGCTACTACCTCATTGGCATTCCCATTGGAGTTGTGCTTGGCTATGTTTTTGATCTGCAAGTCAAGGTGAGTTGTGTTGCTTTCCCTCTAAATTTTCTACAAATCTGAAAGTGCAAATTCCTTCCAAAAATTACATATTTGATAACACCCCTCTTAATTAACGGCTAAACCTAGTGTCAATAAACGTGTATCCATTGAGAGTTCAAAGCTATAGTTGCAACTTGTCCTGGTGTCTTATGATTGTGGTCACATTGTTTTGTGAATTGCTTGAAAGAAGACAAAAGGGAGGCCAATGATTCAAAGTGTTTTTATTTAGTTTTGCGCTTCTTTTTGTTTTGGTTAGTCTTTTTTCAATGGTTGTTGTCCTTTGCACCTTTCTGTTTCTAACCTTATTCAATGATTGTGTTGTAGGGCGTTTGGGTTGGGATGCTGTTTGGAACATTTATCCAAACTATTGTACTAATTATTCTCACCTGCAGAACTGACTGGGATAAACAGGTATCGATTTTTCACCATTAGCTTCCTTTTTCTTTTTCTTTTTTTTTTTTGTCCTGACTGTGGCCTACGGCAAATACATGACTCGTTTCTACTGGTTTTAACTATCCGCAGGTAACTCTAGCTCGTAACAGGGTTAACAAATGGTTTCTAGCGGATTCCGAAGAACAAAATCCTCAACTTGCGTGATTCCAAGCTCTCTAAAGTCTAAAAATGTTTCTTATATTAACTTTGGCAAAGCATTGACGGCACTCCTATCATGTAAACTAGGAAATTTTGACTTTTTTTTTGGGAAGGGTTTGGTTTTATAAATTTTTGGTACAGCAGATATGTCATACCACCTGTGATCAAGCTCTTGAATGTTGTTAGCAAGAATCACTATAAACTTGTCAGCACCACTTTAATGTCAAAATACTTTCCTTTACTACTTACAATTCTTTTGTTGTAAGGAAGCTTTAGCGTTTTGTTTCGTTTTTTAGATTACTTCCAGTTTTGGACGACGAGGATACGGTAACAGTTTTTAATGAGTTTTAGCAAATTTTTTAGCCGGACATCATTTGTTGGGACACAAATTTGGTGCCTTGTCTGCAAGGCTAAAAAATGTGAGCATGGAGATAATTGGCCGGACATCATTTTTTAGCGGGACATCATATTTTGGACAGATAATTGGCTTGGCGGGAGTGGGGTTCTCAAGTCTCAAGCCCTCCAACCCATACCTAAAAGAACATTTGCATAAAACTGTGGCTTCTTATGTTAATGCAAATGAAGATTGGGATGTTGTCACCCTCCGATACTACATTTCCACTACTATGATGAAGATCTAACTATATGGGAGCATACTAGCTTTGGGCAGTGTTCTGTAAAGACTGCTTACCAATTCGTTCGTGGTCCACAGGAGCCCTCGTCAATCGAACCTTGAAAACCACTATGGAAATGGAAGGGTCTTCCTGTTGAAAAATAGTGAGTCCATCCATGAGGGGTGCTCACTTAAGCCCAACTGAGCCCAACTAGTACATTATATAAGCCACCACAAGGGGAGGCTGAAATACAATGAATGATACACATGTGTTGTGTACAAACACAGATAACCTGCTTACTGCATTCTAGGGTTTAGACCGTGGAAATTAGGAGGCCGATCCGACACACTGTGACGGTCTCTACCGACCAGTAATCCAAGCCGCGGCTCCCGATCCTGCAAACGCTTCCGCTTCACTCTTACAGATAAGTGTTCTTATCTATGTTATGTTATGTATATGTACATGAAATCCTTCATTGGTAGCGGTGCCATAAGGCTTGTATTCTGATTAATTCTATGATTTTGTGTAAATGTAGAATAATTTTTCATGGAATCTACGGTCGTTTATATGGGATTGATATATTACATTTTATCGATTTGTTCGATTTCTGCATTCAATTCCATTTTTTTGGTGAATAATCGATTACATGTATATGGTCGTATGTATGTGTAATTCAATACAAACATGATTGTATTAACTATTCACAAAATATACAATACAGGGATTGTATATACTGCGCTTGCATATTTTATTGGTAAAAAAAATAAAAGGAAAATTCTGGACCTGTGTTCTTGTTGGAGAACAATGGAACAAAGGAACCCGATCCGATACCATCCACATCATGCTGCACATGGAGGCGGATAAGGCATGGATTGCTGCGGACGGCGGCATGGCACAGACACGCTGCACACGGTGGCGACCGAACCAGAAGGAGGCGCACATCGCAGCACCACTCACGGTGGTTGCACCACTACGCCGCGTTGCCTGAGCTGTAGATGGCAGCTCACGAATGAGTCGTACTCGGGCGCGTCGAGGCGGCGAATCAGGTTGCACGAGCACAGCACAACGCTAGTGTGGCATCTGTCCTCGCGCCGCTTCGGTGCCCGCACTCCCTCGCCCTGGCGACTGATGGCGGCTGACGAGACGGTGAGGAGTTTCCGGCTGCAATCCGTTTGCATCTACCTGTGAAAGCTCGAGACTGAGGTGGCGACGGCTCCTCACAGGCCATGGCGGTCCTTCTCGTCTTCTCCGGCTGCGGCGGTGGTGGCTGCGCTTGCAGATGGCGGCGGCTGTCGTTGGCTGCGTGTTGTTGGAGAAGATGATGCCTAGGGCATCCTTCTCAAATCCAACGGCTGTGATTAATTCAATCGTGTGGCTGTGAGTGTTTCACAAAAAAAAAGGTTGAAATGTCGGCAAGCCGAGCCGGATATGTCTGCTGGCTGTACCGAGCCGAACCTGGGACGTCAGCCAAACGGAGCCGAGCCTAGCCTTAGCCTAGATAATGACTGGGCTTTTGGTTGCGTGATTATATGGGCTATTGGTAGCCTATAATAATTGGGTTGGACAATTTAATGGGCACAAGGCCTATGGACCATTTATTTAAGACATAAGGTCTTATTAATTTTATTTTGTATGGCTTATATATTAAACATATGGTTTAATTAAAATTAATTTAGGCATACGGTCTAAATTAATTTCTCTTTTACATGGGCAATAAAAATAAAATTGACTTATTTTAGACAGACGGTCTAAAATTGATTTCTTTCTATCAGCATATGGTTGAATAAAATAATATGGACTTATTTTAGACATATGGTTTAAATTATTATTTTTTATTGGGTTTGACACCTAGTAAAAATGACTATAAGTCTAATATTTTTTTTAGAAGAGATGGTCCTTTTTTAGACATATGGTCTAAATCAAATTTCTTCTATTGACATATGGTCAAAGAAAATATAATAATAATAAATTTTTTTTTTTGGACATATGGTCTAAAAATTAGATTGTCTATGTTAGACATATGGTCTAATTATTTTATTTTATGGGGTTATGGCCTATATAAAATAAAATTAATCGAGACAAAAGTCTAATATTATTATATTTTTTTAGAAGAGACGAACGATATCAAAAATAATTTTTTTTTTAGACACACGGTCTAAATAAATTTTATTTTTATATCTGGTAAAATTTGTCCATGCTAGACATATGGTCTAATTAAATTTATTTTATAGCATACGCCTTAGAATAAAATTATGAAGGGTTTCAATACTTTTCTTAATAGATCCAGATAAAGAAATTAGTCACATGGACTAATTCTTTCGACATAAATTTTGTGTTTATGTTTTATCACCAATAAAATACAATCCAAATATTTCTAGACCATTTTCTTTGTGAATTTGGCACGAGAAATATTTACCCAACGGTTCAAGCATGCGTAATACACGATTACCTGTTTTAATGTTAATTGGTTTAACATTATGAACTAGTTGCTATTTAGTTTAGCATCACATGTTAATTAGTTTAACATTGTTGGGTTGTTCAACTTATATTCCACATGGGATTATAAAATTGTACTTGACAAATATGTTGTCTGGAGCATGATTAATGCTTAGCTGTGTTACTGGTTAAATTAATTTTCATTATACATTCAACTTTAGGACGATGACTGGGAACATAGTGAACTTTCGACTCCGGGTTATGTATGTGATTACTAACTTAGCCAAACGAAGCTTAGCATTATATATATATGTATGTTGAACATTATACCTTAAGTGTGATCCTTTTGTGTATTTTATTTGTTAAATATAATTACTGCTTTATAAGTTATTATGAAATCTGAAATTCAGTATTCCAATATGTGCCGGTAGAGCAAAAGTGCTCTTGTGATCATCAATGTTGTAATGAAAGTTGAAGACAGATCAGTACGACAAACCATATAATGCAAAGTACTGTTGTAACAAAAGTGTTGCAATGATGACCAAAAGGGTCATTTTCCAATGATGAAATTGTATAGTACGATGTGGTACTTTACTTTGCATGAGCTAGCAAAATTTGTGTTTGCGGCTGTTTTATTTTGTGTGTAACTGAATATAATTCTTAGTGAATTATAGACTCAGTAGTCACACATTATATTGTATGGAGATGTAATACTTGATCAACGTTAAGTCTCACATGGAGATTAAACGCTTTGACATATAAGTGGCAACAATACGGTGTTGCGTAAATACTCATATCATACAAGTTGGTCTTGTGTAACATATGAGTTGTAATCTTACATGATAGATTTCTTTTCTAACATGTCTTGGTTTTAATAACCATACATACTTTCATGAAAAATTATAAAATTGATTCTGGTTCAATTTTAGATGGCTTTAGTCTTATTACTGAATAATGCTAGAATTGGTCATACAGACCAACAGAGAATGCAAAGGTTAGCAAATAATGTTTGCTTCCAAGCATTATACAAGTAGAATTGTCTGCTTGTGAGTGTTATCTAGCTGATTATTGACCATCCGGTAAACTGATTGATGCCAACTCTTCATTGTTATTTGTCCACTTGGACATCTGCTGGTCCATTCATGTTTGGACTAGGCAAAAGCATGTAATTCATCATTTTATTCATTATGCCCAATTATATCTATTTAATTTTTCTATTTTTGAGGCATTAAGTTGTTTCTAAAGCTACATGAGCTTAATGGAAAATTAATTAGATACGAAGATATAAGATCTTCATAACTAATTGTGATCGTTTTGTCAATCCAATTAGTAGGGTATGTGATGAAAGGGTATAGTGCATTACTTGACTATCCCCAATACTCTATAATAAAATGTGTCGTAGAGTGACATGATGGAATGCTTTTTGTAATGGTTAAGTAAATGAAAGCCGCAAATCTTATTCCCACATGGGTAATGTTTAGATTGACTGTTGCCTATATACTTAACAGTATGTCTATATTGTCAGTTACAACTACTCTGCATATGTTGTGGATTAGAACCAAGTGTTTTAGTAACCTTGAAAGTTGTGCTACTTATAAACACTATTCCTCTCTACCTGGAAAGATGTGCCTTCAGAGGAAGACAAGTATCTTATGAGATACTTACTAACCTCAAAGGTTATATGTTTATAAGTCAACAGAACTTGCCTTGAGCGATCCATTGATCCGTTGAATCCGGTATGGGAGTGTAACTGAGTTTAGACCAACAGATGTTACATTCTTTGTGAATGAGTTTCTTAAGAAGGTTGAGGTAGGTTAATGCCTATCTTTATTTGAGGAAGAAGATTAAGACGTGCAAGGATTACTTCATTCGAGTGGGAGGATTTTCACAGATGATGAATTAGTTTCTCATCAATAAACTTCCTCATCATCAAGTCCGAATAAAAGTAACCTTGTTGTAATCTTGTTGTTCCAAGTGGGAGCGATAAAGATAGTTCTTGTTCTAAGTGGGAGCGAGATTAGCGTTTTAATCCTAGTGGGTGTAACGCCCCGAATTTTCAGTATTTAATCTCTATGAATTTTTCGGAATTTTTGAAATTCTATTTCCAATTTTATCCTCGAGGAATTTCCGGGTTATTTGGATGTGGAAAGTAAGTTATCATCCATGGAGGAGTATTTAATTTAAGTTAGTATTGTCCTTTGTTTGGGGTTCATCAGAATTAATCGTGTTTTGGAGTGAGACGGGAAGTTTATGGTAGTTCTTATTAAAACTACGTCGTTTTAGTAAAGGATAAGAAAAAAAAAAACTAAAGCTGGTCAACGGGGGCGGGTTGACCGCGCCAAGGCATACGACACGACGTCGTTTTGGGCCTGGCGGGTCAAAACCCTAAGTTTCTCTTCTTTTCTTCTTTTCTTCTTTCCTTTTCATTTTGCTGCCGCCACAGCCACTCCCCACGAATTTCTCCCACGATTTGCTCTCGGGTTCCTCTTCCCGGATCGTGGCTTCACAGTTACTCCCTTATCTCTTTCTCTTCTTTTCCTTTCACTGGATTTTCTCCATTACCGGTTTCTACTTCTCCTCGGATACCAAGTCGCTGCCATCATCTCGTCTTCATCTATTCGCCGCTGCCACCGAGTCCCGAGCAGCCGTGCTCAGGCCGCCGCCTCTCTTCTTCTCCATATCGTCGTCGCCGCTGCTATCTGCAGAGGAGACTAAGGCGAGACCCGACTTCTGTGCGCGACGGTGTGTGTGCTGCGTGATGGCACGAGTCGTCGCCGCCTTCTTCGAGTTGTTGGCAGAGGGAGGCCGACGAGTTTTGTGTTGGTCTTATGCGGGTCCAACGTCTAGTGGTGCGGGTTGTTTCCAACGAGATGGGGAGGACGAGCAGCGGCTCGAGGACTGGGTTTGAGTCCACGCCGCCGCCGCCGCTGCCGCCATAGCCGGTAAGCCGCCACCCTTCTTTCTCTTTGGCTCCTTTGGGTTGCGGGATTCTGTGACTAACCCAATTGGGTTTCTTTCTGTGTCATGAGCTTTGTGCTGGGGTTTGACGTTCGTGTTGGTGGTTGGTGTTCGAAGTGCTGGTGGATCCGACAGTGGGTCGGATTTGTGTGGATTTTGGGGTGGCCGTGGGTGTGTTGTGTCTTGGTGGTCGATTGTGGTGATTGCTATCGCGTGAGTTCACAAGCAGAATGTTTGGGGCTTTGGTTGCGGAAGCTCTGATACGAACCCATGCTTTTGGGAGGTGGATCCGTTACTGCCATGTACGGATTCGATTCCAGGTAAGTGAACAACACCCTTAATTTGTTCTTTGGTCGTTTAAGCGGTCTATAGGTATTGCTTGGTTGATTTGGAATTGTGTTGGTGTTCAGCAGTGTTGTTAGATTGTTCTTGGAGATTTTGGTGAACACTCCGACGAGCTCGGGTCACTGTTCCGGCGAGGGTAGACCGGAATCCGGCGAGCGGGAAGGCAGAATATTCACCGGCATTTCACGGTATTTCTCCTGAAGATGTTTTGTATGTTAAATTCTATACATGGCATGTATTAATTAAACAAGAATAATTGATGTACCGGGACTTGCCGGGATTAGTGAAAATCGTGTGTGGGAGTGAGTGCCGGGATTAGTGGAAATCGTGTGTGGGAGTGAGTGGCACATGGCCGGAATGTCTCCGAGGTGCGAAATTTCCTTAGGTCGGAGGATCTTGGGTTCGGGTATGACCATAGAGCGAGAATTAAGAAACCGGGCCCAAGCCTGATATTTGATGCATTAATTAGAGAAATGATAATTGGACTTATAAGAGATTGACTTTAAGCCCAAGGACATATATTGATTTAAATGTGGACTTTAAACTGGATAAGGATTTTGGACTTAGTTGGGCTTTAGACTTGTGAACCATAGACCCGTGACATAATGGAGATGTGGACCATTAGTGGGATCGGATCTTTGGGCTTGACTCTGACCTTGGTAGTATCGGACCTGGACTCACGTTTGACGGACATAATCGGGCTAGAATGCTTAGGTCGATACAAGGATTTAGCCACATAATTAGTTTGCATCTGTCATGTTCTATGCTGGTCATGTAAGTGATCATGTTGTGTTAATATATAGGGCATGTCGAGGCAAGGCAGTGTACCGGATTTTCTTCCAAGGCAATTTTATAGCAGGTGAGGACTTATAAACCTTTGTATGCATTACTGCCTACAATGCTCGGTTAATTGTCTTGGTATATAAAGTGGTATTAATTGTTGGTCTTGAATGCTGTATGCATGCTTGTTTGATGTGCTGATGTTGTTAATTGTAAATTGTATATATTGATGATACCTCTGATGCAGTGTGCATGATTTTGTGAACTGTGTACCAGTGTGATTTAATATGCCTGTCGAGCATGACTTGTATTGCGTGTTAAATAACGTGATAAATGGTTTTGTGGTTTGTGTGGTGGACTGTGGGCTGGAGGCCCGGATTTGAAAATAAGTTATTAAATCCACACAACCATGTTTGAAATAACGTATGGTACAATTCTTAAAGGATAATTGAGAATTAAATACTATAATAATTCTACTGTGGGGCTGTTGACCGGTTGGTTCGAGCGGGAAGTAATACCCCTCGGGGTGGCATGCGGGTTAGCATGTGGGCCTGTGATGGCCGGTTCTACCACCCTCTTTCTATCTCCCCCTTTCTACCACCCTCTTTCTCTCTGTCTCTCTCTCTCTCTCTATGGATATGTTTGGGCTTCGTGCCTGGTTTATTTGGGCTTATGCCTGGTTGTCTCATGAGACGGGACCGAGCTCGACGCACACAGTAGAGGGCCCTAATAAAATATTCAAACCTAATAACAACGATAATAGAATAAGTAATGATTAGTGATGGTTTGTAGTCTGATAATGACTTGTGTGTGTTTTGTGACTTGTTTGTGCATTGTGATTGTTGTTGCCTGATGCCAGTGTACTTGTAGTTGATTTGTATTGTATATTATTGGTTTATTTGTTTGCGGTGAGACAGTGGTTGGTCTCACCCCCTCACAGTTTTACACAGGTTAGCTGATCGATGATCAAAAGAGCATATTAGTAGGTGGCGGTGCTTTCCTCTCCTCGGGTCGGATCCATAGAGTTCACTGCATACATGTTATCATATGTATAGTCTTCCGCTGCATACTCGTTGTGTAATTTATTGTATAATTGTTCATTGATTATGTTGTTGATATTGTATCCCGGGGAGAAGGGAATTTTGGTCACTTCACATGCTATACATTCCTTAATGGATAATTTTGGGATACGGGTGTCCCGGGAAATGATAAGGGCAATTTGGTCAATCTATAATTAATTTATAACTTATATTTATAAATTGGGACACGGGCGTTTCAGTTGGTAGCGGAGCCGGCTGTAGATCCTTTGGGATGTCTTGATATGTTTTGTGCCCTTATGTGCATAAATCTGCTCCTTTTTGAGTCTGTTAATGCATTGTCTTATGCAGGCATATAGTGAAGTTGTCTATGGATCCGGTGGAGGACATGCACCTGCTGAGGGTCGGAGTGACCCGGTATTATTGATGAAATGATATGCTTACCTTCATAGCTTAGGCTGTTGCAAGGTTTGCTTTGTGGTATATCCAGTGATCTATTAGAGTCAGTGTAGACTCTTGATTCTTTGTGTATGTTTCTTGGCTGTGTGGAACTGGCCAATACAAGTAAGAACCATCGGTTTTGTTTTGGAGTTTATATCTATCAAAAGATGATCTGATGTGGTACTTGTGGATAGGATTCTTGTAATCTTGGTGATCATATTATTTGTGGTCTGATTTGCTGATTTCAAGAATTTGAATTTACTTGTGATTATAATAAGGATCTGATCCCGGTTGGAGTTCGAGATGATAATTTCTTGAATTAATCTTCAATGATATATTTGGGAAAATATCTTTTAAAGATACTTGAGGCAATTAATTTTGTGAGTTTTGGAGTATTAAGGGTGAGGGTGAAAAAAAAAAAGTTTTGATCACGAATCTTTGTTGAGGTTATAGTTCATGTGCTGGATGAGGATGTCGGAAGTATGTCTACATTGAGGTTTGATTTTGAGGTGATCTCGGGGATTGCAAAACAAATGCTAGTTAGCTAATGATCTGATGAGAGATACACTGATGTTTTATGTTCTTTGATGAAGAAACTTTGATGTTCATGTTAGTATGGCTTGGGGAATAGATTTAAAAGTATGAGTTAGGCAAGGATGTTTGGGTCTTAAGGAATCTATGGTATAGAATTAGATTATGAAGTTTTGGGTAACGAGTGGTTTTTAGTGTCTAAAGTATGATCCGAGATATATACGATTTTGGCTGAATTGGTGTGTGATAGAGAAAACACATTGAGGTTCAGATCATGGAATTGATTATGAATTTTTGGTTTTGAGGTGTTCACATTGGGAGTGATGATCTTGTTATTTAGGTAACGACTTGGGGTTCTGTGTTAGAGGATATGTGTAATGGGTTAAAAGATTGGACACATTTTTGGTTGATTGATGGTAAATGAAACGGTTTATGGGTTCTAGTATCAATATTGTTGATTATGATTGGATAAGATTCTTTGTTTAGAGCTTTGATCTTATGATCTATTGATCATGTTAGACTAAGTCGATGATTGACTTGGGTATATTGGAGTTCTTGCTTGGAAATGTATTTGATGGACATGATGGTTCTACTTGGTGGTTTGGCCGACGGTATTTTGATACCGGGTGACACTTGTTTGTGTCAGCTAAGCACTTGGTTGCTTGACTTATCTTGAAATTTCGAGGACGAAATTTTGTTAAGCGGGGTAGAACTGTAACGCCCCGAATTTTCAGTATTTAATCTCTATAAATTTTTCGGAATTTTTGAAATTCTATTTCCAATTTTATCCTCGAGGAATTTCCGGGTTATTTGGATGTGGAAAGTAAGTTATCATCCATGGAGGAGTATTTAATTTAAGTTGGTATTGTCATTTGTTTGGGGTTCATCGGAATTAATCGTGTTTTGGAGTGAGACGGGAAGTTTATGGTAGTTCTTATTAAAACTACGTCGTTTTAGTAAAGGATAAGAAAAAAAAAAACTAAAGCTGGTCAACGGGGGCGGGTTGACCGCGCCAAGGCATACGACACGACGTCGTTTTGGGCCTGGCGGGTCAAAACCCTAAGTTTCTCTTCTTTTCTTCTTTTCTTCTTTCCTTTTCATTTTGCTGCCGCCACAGCCACTCCCCACGAATTTCTCCCACGATTTGCTCTCGGGTTCCTCTTCCCGGATCGTGGCTTCACAGTTACTCCCTTATCTCTTTCTCTTCTTTTCCTTTCACTGGATTTTCTCCATTACCGGTTTCTACTTCTCCTCGGATACCAAGTCGCCGCCATCATCTCGTCTTCATCTATTTGCCGCTGCCACCGAGTCCCGAGCAGCCGCGCTCACGCCGCCGCCTCTTTCCTTCTCCATATCGCCGTCGCCGCTGCTATCTGCAGAGGAGACTAAGGCGAGACCCGGCTTCTGTGCGCGACGGTGTGTGTGCTGCGTGATGGCACGAGTCGTCGCCGCCTTCTTCGAGTTGTTGGCAGAGGGAGGCCGACGAGTTTGGTGTTGGTCTTATGCGGGTCCAACGTCTAGTGGTGCGGGTTGTTTCCAACGAGATGGGGAGGACGAGCAGCGGCTCGAGGACTAGGTTTGAGTCCACGCCGCTGCCGCCATAGCCGGTAAGCCGCCACCCTTCTTTCTCTTCTTTCTTTCTCTTTGGCTCCTTTGGGTTGCAGGATTCTGTGACTAACCCAATTGGGTTTCTTTCTGTGTCATGAGCTTTGTGCTGGGGTTTGACATTCGTGTTGGTGGTTGGTGTTCGAAGTGCTGGTGGATCCGACAGTGGGTCGGATTTGTGTGGATTTTGGGGTGGCCGTGGGTGTGTTGTGTCTTGGTGGTCGATTGTGGTGATTGCTATCGCGTGAGTTCACAAGCAGAATGTTTGGGGCTTTGGTTGTGGAAACTCTGATACGAACCCATGCTTTTGGGAGGTGGATCCGTTACTGCCATGTACGGATTCGATTCCGGGTAAGTGAACAACACCCTTAATTTGTTCTTTGGTCGTTTAAGCGGTCTATAGGTATTGGTTGATTTGGAATTGTGTTGGTGTTCAGCAGTGTTGTTAGATTGTTCTTGGAGATTTTGGTGAACACTCCGATGAGCTCGGGTCACTATTCCGGCGAGGGTAGACCGGAATCCGGCGAGCGGGTAGGCAGAATATTCACCGGCATTTCACGGTATTTCTCCTGAAGATGTTTTGTATGTTAAATTCTATACATGGCATGTATTAATTAAACAAGAATAATTGATGTACCAGGACTTGCCGGGATTAGTGGAAATCGTGTGTGGGAGTGAGTGCCGGGATTAGTGGAAATCGTGTGTGGGAGTGAGTGGCACATGGCCGGAATGTCTCCGAGGTGCGAAATTTCCTTAGGTCGGAGGATCTTGGGTTCGGGTATGACCATAGAGCGGGAATTAAGAAACCGGGCCCAAGCCTGATATTTGATGCATTAATTAGAGAAATGATAATTGGAATTATAAGAGATGGACTTTAAGCCCAAGGACATATATTGATTTAAATGTGGACTTTAAACTGGATAAGGATTTTGGACTTAGTTGGGCTTTAGACTTGTGAACCATAGACCCGTGACATAATAGAGATGTGGACCATTAGTGGGATCGGATCTTTGGGCTTGACTCTGACCTTGGTAGTATCGGACTTGGACTCACGTTTGACGGACATAATCGGGCTAGAATGCTTAGGTCGATACAGGGATTTAGCCACATAATTAGTTTGCATCTGTCATGTTCTATGCTGGTCATGTAAGTGATCGTGTTGTGTTAATATATAGGGCATGTCGAGACAAGGCAGTGTACCGGATTTTCTTCCAAGGCAATTTTATAGCCAGGTGAGGACTTATAAACCTTTGTATGCATTACTGCCTACAATGCTCGGTTAATTGTCTTGGTATATAAAGTGGTATTAATTGTTGGTCTTGAATGCTGTATGCATGCTTGTCTGATGTGCTGATGTTGTTAATTGTAAATTGTATATATTGATGATACCTCTGATGCAGTGTGCATGATTATATGAACTGTGTACCAGTGTGATTTAATATGTCTGTCGAGCATGACTTGTATTGCGTGTTAAATAACGTGATAAATGGTTTTGTGGTTTGTGTGGTGGACTGTGGGCTGGAGGCCCGGATTTGAAAATAAGTTATTAAATCCACACAACCATGTTTGAAATAACGTATTGTACAATTCTTAAAGGATAATTGAGAATTAAATACTATAATAATTCTACTGTGGGGCTGTTGACCGGTTGGTTCGAGCGGGAAGTAATACCCCTCGGGATGGCATGCGGGTTAGCATGTGGGCCTGTGATGGCCGGTTCTACCTCCCTCTTTCTATCTCCCCCTTTCTACCTCCCTCTTTCTCTCTGTCTCTCTCTCTCTCTCTATGGATATGTTTGGGCTTCGTGCCTGGTTTATTTGGGCTTATGCCTGGTTGTCTCATGAGACGGGACCGAGCTCGACGCACACAGTAGAGGGCCCTAATAAAATATTCAAACCTAATAACAACGATAATAGAATAAGTAATGATTAGTGATGGTTTGTAGTCTGATAATGACTTGTGTGTGTTTTGTGACTTGTTTGTGCATTGTGATTGTTGTTGCCTGATGCCGGTGTACTTGTAGTTAATTTGTATTGTATATTATTGGTTTATTTGTTTGCGGTGAGACAGTGGTTGGTCTCACCCCCTCACAGTTTTACACAGGTTAGCTGATCGATGATCAGAAGAGCATATCAGTAGGTGGCGGTGCTTTCCTCCCCTCGGGTCGGATCCATAGAGTTCACTGCATACATGTTATCATATGTATAGTCTTCCGCTGCATACTCGTTGTGTAATTTATTGTATAATTGTTCATTGATTATGTTGTTGATATTGTATCCCGGGGAGAAGGGCATTTTGGTCACTTCACATGCTATACATTCCTTAATGGATAATTTTGGGATACGGGTGTCCCGGGAAATGATAAGGGCAATTTGGTCAATCTATAATTAATTTATAACTTATATTTATAAATTGGGACACGGGCGTTTCAGTAGGAGCCATGTTGATCCAAATGGGAACAACATACCTGAATCACAATTATGTGTGATTCTCATAAAAGATTGTCGTTGATGATTTGACATCAAAGGTAGTGGATCTTTTATGATATTCCTACATGATGAGCCTTGAAGAGGCTGCCTCAAAATCCTTCTAAAGAAAAATGGACAAAGGCACTTGAAGAACAAATGGAGTCAGTGAGAGTTAATAAAGTTTAAGAACTGGTTGATCTCATTGAAGGACACAATGCCATTAGGAACAAATGTGTTCTCAAAAGCAAGCTTAAGGCTGGTGGCATAGTTGAGAAATTTAAGACTCAACTAATAAGTAAAAGGTACACTATAAAAAGAGATAGATTACAAGAATCAATCTCGGTTTTGGTAAATTTTACCTTTGCATGGATATTTCTAGCTATTACTTCAAACTTAAAGTTTGGATTACGTCAAACGGATGTAATAATGCCTTTCCCAATGAAGATTGAATGAAACAAATTGTGTTTCATTGAAGAGGACCACAAACATATGGTTTGTAGAATTTGAAGTCTATATTGGTCTTCTAATCCTCAAGGCATGTACCAAGTAAGTTTTGTAATTTACATATAGTATGTATATGACATTCTTATAGCTAGAAATGATATGGTGTTTAATCAACAAGGTAAAGAACCTAGTTGTCATCTCAATTGAGATAGATGATATGGATAAAGATTGCATATAAACTTGAAATTAAGATTTCAAGATATTATTGTATTTCTCGTAAGAGAATTACACTAATAAAGCTTTGGAATAATACTATATGCATCAAAGTAATCCTATCTAAACTCATATCAATAAATGTCATACTTTGAGAAATCGTGTGTCTTAAGACTCTTGATGAGAGTGATGAATAGGCCAAGTTCCATAACGGAGCGTAGTTTGAATTTTGTTATACGTTGTGGTGTATGATAAACTAGATATTGGTTAAGCAAATGGCTTAACAGATAGATGTCAATCCGACCTAGGCATAGCACATTACAAGCAGTTAGAAAAGGATCATGGGATGTCTATAGAAGTCTGCTGATTATATTTTTATCACCAAGTAGGGAGATGTCCTTCTTGTTTGAGTACACAAGCCTTGATCATAAAAAAGATCAAGATGGTAGAAAAGTCTACACCTAGATATATGCTCTTACTAAATGATTGCGCCATATCATAAAGTAGTAAGAAATGATCATGTGTATTCTTGGCTGCGATTGATGCTAAATGTATAGCTCTCGCTTCAGCAGTGTAAAAATTATTTGGTTGAACAAGTTCTTGGATTATATAATGGATAATGCATAGTACACTGATCTAGTGTTAGTGAACTATGACAGTGAGGCTGCAATTTTCATTGCTAAGAATGGTTAGTTTCGCCAAATAAGTAGACATCAGATACAACTATGCAAAAGGCATTGCTGTATGCGAGGTTGTGAAGTGAAGTATTTGTCTATAAGAGACAAGTGATCAGATATACTGTTTAAGCCTTTACCTTGGGATGTGTTTATGTAACACATTAGGTATTAAAATTGTGTAGGCTTAAGTACTTCACTTTATGCTTATTATTTTCCTAAAGCTCACAACCTGTGTTTAATGTTCTTGCTATCAAATAAGTTAATTTGCATGCATACATATGGATGAATGATATGTACATTCTTCATTTGTTGGTTTAAGAGTATGTCGAGTAGACACGAGGTTAGCCCTCTCACATGGGTAACCGCCTCCTTATCTCAGTGATAAGTGGAGATGAGACAGATTTTGAGCAAAATTATCAGATGGATAATTTGAGAGCTTACGGCTTAAAATCATGATTGTCGATTATATAAAGACAGAAGGTCATTTTAATGGTGGAATACGTTCACCAAGTCTACTTAGTGGGCTAGATGTGAGTTCAAGTTGATGTGTAGATCGAGGAACTCAAATTTGGACACATATGGTGTCTAAATATCATCTGTACAACATTCCATATGGGAAAGACATACGCTCCACGGGAAAGGAGAAAATGTGTAGCACATGTTTCATACCATGTGTGCGATTTGTCGACCAAACGGGTTTACATAAGTTCAATCTCCGCTTACTGTTGTGTGAGACCCAGAGCCTTTATGGTGGCTCTACTATGTACCCACAAGACTCCGATCAGGTACTTGAGATTAAGCTTGATGTTTGCTATCTTAGTGTGTTGCCAAAGGACCATGGACACTGATTCGGTCTGGCGGGACATGTCTAGAAAAGCAAGTTAAGTTGAGTTAAGGGAATTGTGAGAAGAGGAAGATCATTGACCGAAATCACATTAGTTTGTATTCACCGGTGCACCAATTATGACATACGGTTATAATTGTGAATACAATGTATCTTTAAAAGAGAGATCTTTGGCAGATTTCTAATGTGATTTATGATCTAGGGTACTTGCATACTTTTTGATCTACTTGCAAGTTTCTTCTAGATGAGAGGCTATATATTCCTAACATATGTATAGCATTCAGCTTTCACTGTATGCTGGTCGCACGGTTCTACTTCCCTGTATGGATGTTTGTAGTTTCTGATGAGAATCTGTTTCTCATGATTGTGTTTATGAGCACTTCCATTACGTGTGAGTGGGAGAAGTTGGAAATTAGTGAGTCTACCCATAAAGGGTGCTCACTTAAGCCCAACTGGGCCCAACTAGTACAATATATAAACCCCCATAAGGGGAGGCTGGAATACAATGAATGATACACATGTGTTGTGTACAAACATAGATAACCTGCTTACTGCAATCTAGGGTTTAGACCGTGGAAACTAGGCGATACAGCAACAAACCTAGAATCCCTCTAGATTCACCTCTGCAACTAATTGATCCCAAGATCTCCAATCTCCAATCAAACTAGGTTTTAGTAACCCTATTCTTCGCCTCCTAATCTCTATGGAATAGGCAATAAACAATGAGGATTAGAGGGGGTTAATTAAATGCCACAAGAATGATTTCTTGAAAAGTGAAATTAATCCCAAAGAATTAAGTAAAGAGAATCCCTCCCTTTCTTTTTGATTGCATCTCACAACCAAGAAGAACACCATGAAAAAGGTAAACGTTTTCTTTGTTTTCTAAAATCTGAATTGTCTAACCAGCCACCAACAATAAAATAAATATTTATACCTCCTAAAACCTAATACCCTAATTTGGCATAACCTAGTCCAAAAGCATATTGTACTTGACTCTCTAATTGACCTGGGCCGAAACCTAACTACCCATTTAGACTAGGATTTAATTGATCCAAATATAACTTGGACTCTAATTAATCCCAACAAAATATAACCCAAGTAATTAGACTAAGCCCACAAAAATAATAACCCAACTAATTAATATAAAAGCTAGCCAAAATTATAAATTCAATGTCTAATAAAATTCGGCCTAAAAATAAATTAAAGAAAAAATGATATGTCGATTGGACCATGGTCTCCAACTTAATGAAGAAAATCATGGTGGCTTCTCTTTATGCTCCTCTCCAAGCTTGTTTAACTTGATCTCTTGAAGTTCTTGATTATTCCAAGCTTGTGCAAAGTGACTCTCCTTGTCCATCTTTGAGCATGCTCTTGAGATTGACTCTTGAAGCATGATCAACTTTCCATCAACTCGTCCTCTTGAGCTCGGTGTACCCTTGGTTGCATCATTCCTCCCTTCCTCAAAAAGATTCGCCCTCGAATCTAAATCTGCAAAATCAATGGGAAAAAGATTAGAAACATTAAAAGTAGCACTCAATGGATACTCACCATGCAAAGAAATCTTGTATTCATTGTCTTTGATGCGCCTCAGCACTTGAAATGGCCCATCCCCTCCATGATCATTCCTAGAATTCCTTGACTTGAGCTGCCTAAGATGCACCCAAACCAAATCTCCAGGATGAAATACTCTCACTTGGCGTCTTTGATCATCCTTTGGGGTATGTCTATTGCCCCTAGATTCATTAGGTAACTGAATCTTCTCTTTAGGTTCATCATTGGACGTTGGACTAGACAAACCTTTTACTTGATGTACTACTCCACCAGGTTCGTCTTCATGAATCTTCACCGTAGGTTTGAGCTTGCCAATCTCAATTTGGCCTCCATCTAACATGAATGTCTTAAAACAAGCATCTCTAAAATCCTGCAAAGAGGCAATAACAAAACTAGAAAGATAAGGGTTAGTGTTAGCTTTAACCCAAGTTTCTTTGTACACAAGTACAAACAAACTTTTCTTTTCCACATACACATCCCTCACTTCTCTCTTGTTTACAACTAAAACTTGTTTCTTTTGCTCCATTGATTTTTCCTCAGGTGTGCCGATTTTATCTTCACCTTTTCCACTCAAGTCATCATTCTTTTCTCTTTTCTCTTTGATAGTATCGATCACATCCTTACCATCTTCTCTCAATTTTTGCTCTCCTTTTGCAAAGCCCTCGGCTTTCCTCTCAAGCTCACCTTTTGCAAGGCTCTCATCCTTCCTCTCTAGCTCTCCTTTTATAAGACTCTCAGCCTTCCTCTCTTCCTCACGCTTTGCCAAAGCTTCTAATGCCCTTAAAAGATTTGCACCAGCTTCTCTCATGCCTTTTAGACTCTCGCTGGAACTTTTGTTGTCTTCAAGGCATTCTTGATGGTGTTTCTCTTCAAGGTATTCTTTGTGGCATTCGACTCTAGCAGTTTTATTCTCCTCTCTTGCATATTCCTTATGGTAGTTTCTGTTTTGTGCATTGCATCCTTCCCTTTCCCTAGAATGGTCACGACGCCATGCTTCTTCCCCATACTCATCAAAATCATCTTCAGCATGACTATAGTGAACATGAGTCGACTTCTAGGCTCTTCGCCTCTCTAACCATTTCAATGCTCCATCAGGAGGACGAGACAAATCAGCTAAGGACTTTCTGTGCCCTCTATCAAATCTCAAACTTTCCATGATATATCACCAGCAAGAAAGTGTTAGTAGAAAATAATTCCTCACGTGTTGGCAAGGGATGAACTCTCAGCCTTTTTCCTTTTTGGATTCTGCTTCTACTTGATAAGATAGGATCAGATAACACAAAACCAGATAACCAACTTGCAACAATTAATTAACAAAAACAATGAAAGCCTAAAGAAAAATAGAAAGGAAAGACAATTCTAGAACAAATTATGACTCCAACAAGAAAAGGAAAGATCACACACAAGTACAAGGTAATGTATGTGATGGAATTTTGCAGTAATTGAATGACATGAAACAATTATCACCCAATTAAAAAAGGCTGAAAAGAAACAAGACACTCAATTAAGCAGAAAGAAAGAAGATATTCCCAACTAGATATCCTATCTATTAACCTGCCCAATTCTCAACCTTCAATTCCTTTTTTTTTTTTAATAAGTATAAGATGGTGTTGACTAGGCTAAACAAAGAACTAATTGGACAAGTGTAAAGTATGGTTACTGTCGACAACTCAATTCAATCAACAATTGGCAGAATTTTTTTTTTAATAATATAGCAATCGGTTACTGCCAACCAAGCCAATTTTCAAAAAGAAATAAAATGGTAGCAGCCACCACAAGTCGACAGCACAAGTCAGCAACCCCTCCATTTTTTTTTAATATAATAATGATAGTAATCGACCACTGCAAATAGATGGAAATTGACAAGAATTCAATCCACCAAATTGACAGCCGCCAATCAATGTTTCACCAACTCTTTCCCATTTTTTTTTGTTTTTTTTTTTAATCAAGTAATAAGGGTGTCGACTAAGCACAACAATACCCAAATTGAAAGAAGAATTGGGTAACAACAATAGAAAGCGGTCGACAACACAACAGCCCAATCGAAATTCTTTTTTTTTTTTCTTAAAAAATACAATGGCAACAAGAACAAAACACAGTAAGAACAAGAATTCAACGACACAAGGTATGATTGATTGAACCTATAAGCTCCGCTACCAACTGATACAGCAACAAACCTAGAATCCCTCTAGATTCACCTCTGCAACTAATTGATCCCAAGATCTCCAATCTCCAATCAAACTAGGTTTTAGTAACCCTATTCTTCGCCTCCTAATCTCTATGGAATAGGCAACAAACAATGAGAATTACAGGGGGTTAATTAAATGCCACAAGAATGATTTCTTGATAAGTGAAATTAATCCCAAAGAATTAAGTAAAGAGAATCCCTCCTTTTGTTTTTGATTGCATCTCACAACCAAGAAGAACACCATGAAAAAGGTAAACGTTTTCTTTATTTTCTAAAATCTGAATTGCCTAACCGGCCAACAACAATAAAATGAGTATTTATACCTCCTAAAACCTAATACCCTAATTTGGCATAACCTAGTCCAAAAGCATATTGTACTTGACTCTCTAATTGACCTGGGCCGAAACCTAACTACCCATTTAGACTAGGATTTAATTGATCCAAATATAACTTGGACTCTAATTAATCCCAAAAAAATATAACCCAAGTAATTAGACTAAGCCCAAAAAAATAATAATCCAACTAATTAATATAAAAGCTAGCCGAAATGATAAATTCAATGTCTAATAAAATTCGGCCCAAAAATAAAATAAAGAAACAATGATATGCCGATTGGACCATGGTCTCCAACTTAATGAAGAAAATCATGGTGGCTTCTCTTTATGCTCCTCTCAAAGCTTTTTTAACTTGATCTATTGAAGTTCTTGATTATTCCAAGCTTGTGCAAAGTGACTCTCCTTGTCCATCTTTGAGCATGCTCCTGAGATTGACTCTTGAAGCATGATCAACTTTCCATCAACTCGTCCTCTTGAGCTTGGTGTACCCTTGGTTGCATCACTAGGAGGCCGATCCGACACACTGTGACGGTCTCTACCGACCAGTAATCCAAGCCGCAGCTCCCGATCCTGACAACGCTTCCGCTTCACTCTTATAGATAAGTGTTCTTATCTATGTTATGTTATGTATATGTACATGAAATCCTTCACTTCCAAAAATCCATACTTTCGTATAGCAATTGGCCCACGATGCACTACTGACTAACACCACCAAAGTTCATCGCTACATGGCTTCCGACGCCTCCTACCCACGCCGTCTCCAGCACCCGGAAATAGGCTTACATGCCTTGCGTGATTGTACTTTTGCGCAAGCTGTCTGGAAATCCTTTCTTTATCCTAATGCTTGGCCCTCTTTTTTTGCAGAACGGACTACAGAGGCCTGGCTGTTCACAACACGCAAGCAACCCATGGAGTGTATAGCTCGTTGCCCTGGGCCGCTCCTGTTTGGGCTTGGAGCATGGATCATTTGAAAGTCACAGAATGAGCTTGTTTTCCAGCACCCTTCTAGCTAGGAGCATCCTTCAAGTCTAGCAGAGAGAATCAATGCCTACACTTATCAGGTGTGGCCAAACAATCCCAATCAGCATCTGCGCACCTAGAGACACCTACCTGTATGAGTTTCGTTGGTTGGTAAAGAACTAAGAGTTTAGAAGACAGTGATAACGTAGAGAAATCTGAACAAAGATGGTCCAACCACAAGAGACAGTATAACCAAGAACAATGCGGATTGTAGTGGGGCACACTCGCAATATTGGGGCAACTTTCCATAAACATCAGAATTGTGTTTAATGCAGTAAAACCATATGTATTTGTTATAAGCATCTAAAAAGATAATAGAGTACTTTGAACCATCCATACTTACGGGGATGGTCCCCAAACATTCGTAAAAACAAGATCCAAAGGTTTGTTGGTAGTGGATGAAGACAAAGAAACATGTGAGGGTGCAACAAGGAGAAACATGTGTATTGGAAGCAACATGAAGAGTAAATTGATGAAGAATATGGTTTTGAACTTGAAGATGAGGGTGGCCAAACCATTGGTGCCAAGTGTCTTCCCTAACTCTAGTAACAAAACAAGCCTGAGGTCCACCGAATAGAGAAGGAGAATTGAAGGTGTAAAGTCCACGGCTACTACGGCCGATAAGTAGGATTTGCTTGTTGGTTCGATCCTTAAAAACCAAAATATAGTGGGGTAAAACTAAAAAAAGACATCATTATTTTACAATCCGCACTGTTCTTGGTTATGTTGTCTCTTGTGGTTGGGGCATACAACAACTTGCATCCGAAATGCTTTTCTTCATAGCGTGCCTGAAGAAGAAGTTTTTATAAGGCAACCCCAGGGTTTTCAGGTTTTGGACAGACCTAATCATGTATGTTGTTTACACAAGTCTTTGTACGGGCTCAAGCAAGTACCACGGGCGTGGTACAAGCGCCTCAGTGATCATCTTCTTTCTCTTGGGTTTTTGCGTTTCTCGCTCAGATTCTTCTCTGATGATATATTGACAGCCTCTATTTTTTCATATATCTGATATACGTTGATGATATCTTGGTTACTGGTAGTAATTCAACTTTTATTCGTAGCTTGATTGAGGATCTAGGGGTGGAATTCTCCCATCGCAACTTGGGTTTTGTTAATTATTTTCTAGGAATTGAGCTGACACTGAACAAAGATGGTTTACTGTTGACACAGAGGGAATACATCATGAATCTTCTTCACAAATCAGGTATGGAAAACTGTAAGGCTCTTCAAACATTGGCCTCCACTAGTAAGAAACTAACCAAGCTTGGTGGCAAGGCTTTTTCTGATCCAACGACCTATCGACAGCTTGTTGGGTCTCTTCAGTATCTGGGGCTCACACGACCAGATATCCTCTTTGCAGTAAATAAAGTTAGCCAATTTATGAAAAATCCAACTGATGATCATTATTAAGTTGTGAAAAGAATTCTTCGGTATCTAAAACAAACTGTTGACTATGGTTTGCAGCTTTTTCGGCAGCGTGATACGACCTTACAGGTTTATAATGATGCTGATTGGGGTGGTTGTGTTGATGATGGCAAATCCACTAGCGGATACTTAGTCTACCTAGGTCAGAATTTGATTTCTTGGTCCTCTCACAAACAGAGGACAGTCGTTTGGTCTTTAATCGAAGCTGAGTACAAAGCAGTTACTGATGGCTCTGCATAGGTTCTTTGGCTTTAGTCTTTGTTAGGGGAGTTAGGGATCAAGCATTCTGTTCCAATGGTATGGTGTGATAATATTGGGGTGACTTACATTTGTCACAATCCAGTATAGCACACTCGTACGAAGCATGTAGCTTTGGATTTTCATTTTGTGCATGAACAAGTAGCTTCTAAGCATTTAAGGATCCAATTTGTCAATAGTGATGGTTAGCTTGCAGACTTTCTAGCCAAGCCGTTGCCACTCAAACGTTTTCACCTATTGCGATCCAAACTGAATCTTTATCCATCACCTGGTTTAGTTTGTGGGGGAGTATTAGTATATGATAATCATGATCCAGAAACCTATGGTTATCCCATCTTCTTTATCTCTAGTAGTATTACACTTCTATCTGATGCATACTTCTTATACTTGTGTACCATATGTTGAACTCAATGTGTATTTAATACAATGACCTGGCTAAGCAACATGTGCCGATTCACAACATTATTACTGTCTTCTAAACTTTTAGTTCGAGGATTTGCCCATACGGCAAAAAACACAAGGAGAAAAATGTGAATTGGAAGCAACAATAAGAGTAAATTGATGAAGAATATGGTTTTGAACTTGAAGATGAGGGTGGCCAAGCCACCAGTGCCAAGTGTCTTCCCCAACCCGAGTAACAAAATAAGCCTAAGGTCCACTAGATAGAGAAGGAGAATTGAAGGTGTAAAGCCCACGGCTACTCCAGCCGGTAAGTAGGATTTTCTTGTTGGTTCGATCCTTAACAAAAAACAAAGTGTGGCGAAACTAAAAAAAGACATCATTATCGTTAGCAAATTGTTGTACCAGAAGGAGAGACTTTGTGATTTGGGGAACATGAAGAATATGTTTGACATGCAAAGAACGTTAGGTGGTTGGGATAGAAATATTACCTAAACCTGCAATCGCCAACTCATTCCCATTACCAACCTTAACTATGTCACCACCGGGATACTCAGTGTAGGGATGAAGATTGTGTTGATCAGGAGTCACATGGTGGGTAGCTCCTGTATCAGGAATCCATGGATCGACTGAATAAGGGGAAGACCGATGAGAGATAGTGTTAACAGAGGCATTGGAATGACGCTGATAACAATTTTGTGCAGTATGTCCCCATTTATTGTAGATTTGACACCTTGGCCAGTTGGATTCTTGTGGCTGATAAGATCTACTGTCATAGAATGATTGTCGTTGATTATTACGGTCTCTTCCTTGATGCCCTCAACCACCATGCTATGGTGGGAAAAAAGGCTGCTTCTGAGCAACATGAATCGAGGGCAATATAGAAGATGAAGTCTGGTTCTGAGGCTGAGCCGGAGAAGTAGAGGAGTCCAAAGCAAGGGACTTCAAAGGGTCGTTATGAAGAAATTCATGACTCATAAGGGCTCCCTGTAGTTTTACAAAAGAAAGAGGTTCTGGTCGAGCAGTAATAGTTGTGGCAAAGGTTATGAGATTAGGTTGAAAACCTCGAATTAAACTTATATAAAAATCAGTGGGAGTCTATGAGCATCGTGACCTCGGCCCGGTTGGCGGGGATATCGCCTCGTAACCTTGGCTTAAGAACGATGGCCTGCGATTCATGATTCTTCGTATGATCTAGCTTAGCTCAAGTGGAGAGAACCGATTTAATGATTCCCAGGATAGACGAATTAACTGCTTTCCAAAGAACTATCATTCCATGTATATTCCCAGATGTAACTGGAGGAGTCACAAGAGGTCTCACTTAAAACCCAGCACCTAGACAGAATATGTATGCACGGTGTTCGCACTGCGGCTAAGTTGATTCAAAAAAGGTATCACAAATCCGGATAAGCTCACGGAAATACTGGGCACACACTATTCTCAGTGTTCTCTTGATTGTAATCTTGACAAGGAGTTTCCACCTAAGCTTATTAAGGGAAAGCTTGAGAAAAACCCGTCAATGATTCCGCATAATGCACATACCTCGAAACCAAGAGGAGGGTCCAGGGATTTGTTTATGGTGGACTAGCATCTTCACTAAGATAATACCGGTGATATTGGATGCAAAGGTCAATATGTACGTTTCATAGTTGGATCAAATACATCATTTGAGCAAAACAACAAACAAATACAAATACAAATGCAAAATATTCACATATTTGAGCTTGCACCTCATCCACTCGAGTAGGCAGACTCCTCCCCCGACTATTCCCTTTCGGCATTTTTTTTTCTTTACTCGGGATCATATCTAGCCGTTTTTCCTTCATGGGTGCCGCTCCTCAAGTTGGCCTTGGTTTGGATGCGCCTGCCTTATCAGACTTTGTCGGCGGTTGGGACGCAAATATTGATGATTTCGACCCCATTGCTGCTTGGATCTGGACCCCGAGCCTGCTGTTCTGCCTTAACTTCTGCTCTTTTCTTTTGCACTTTATGCAGACTCTACCGTAGACCTTGTGCTTTGCTTATGCTTTTGTATAAGGATAGTTTATGATTGCTTTGTAGATGGCTTGTGATTACTTTTGTTGATTGTGTTATGATGAAGCTTTTTCTAAGCCAACAGTTTAAATCCTGTATGCTCTCTCTTTACTTTTCCTTTTGCCTTAGCAATTAGAACGGTTGATGGTATGTTTGTGCGGCGTTTTCGACCTTCGGCTTAGGACTCGGCTAAGCTTTGCTAGTGATCTCTCTTCTTCCACGGGGTGCAGCCCCAACTTAGCTTAGCCACATATTCTTTCACGTATGACTCCAGGGAACTCTACCCCCTGTTCCTCCTTATTTTCTCCTTGACAATTTTTTGACGTCTTGACCAAGGATAAGGTCAAACACTTTTCTTTCTTTGCGAATTAAGACTTTTCTTGTGCCTATGGACAAAAGTATGGAGTTTAACTTACAAGCTGGGTTTTAGTGGCTTAACTTCAAATTGATCTGTTTTATAGTTTGGCAAGCCAAACTTGAAATGTTTGCAAAATACGTTAATCCTAGCATAAACTACATTTTCTAAATTGTAAATGCAATCATCAAGACAGGCATAAAAAGGCACATTTTATTGATCATGTGAAAGCATTACATCAAAAGAAAGATAAGCACAACAAGCAAACACCCCAATGGATATTTAAAACCAAGAACAATTTAAAAGGCAATGTCGAAAGATATAAGGCTCGTCTTGTCGTAACGGGTTTCACTCAAAAGGAAGGCATTGATTATAAAGAGACTTTCTCTCTAGTTTCATCAAAAGACTTGTAGAATAATAATAGCACTTATGGCTGATTTGACATTGAGCTACATCAGATGGATGTAACAATTGCATTTCTTAGTGGAGACATTGATGAGACGATTTATATGATGCAATCATAAAACTTTATGTTTGGAGACCCAAATGAAATGGTTTGCAAATTTAAAAAATCCATCTACCAGTAAAAAAAAATCCCGTCAATGGTATCATAAATTTCATCAAATTATCATCTCGTTTGGCTTTGAGATGAATGCAGTTGATGATTGTGTATACCAAAAGTTCATTGGGGGTAAATTTAATTTCCTGGTTTTATATGTCGATGACATATTACTTGCTAGCAGTGATATAGGCTTACTGTACAACACCAAGAGATTTCTAACTAAGCATTTTGATATGAAAGATCTTAGTGATGCCTCTTTTGTATAAGGGATTCAGATACATCTAGATCATCCTCAAGGTATCCTTGGGTTGTCACAAAAGACCTATATCGATAAGGTTCTTAGCAGGATTGGATTAAAGAATTTTAAACCATGAGATACCCCTGACACTAAAGGAGACAAGTTGCCCAAGAATGAGTTTCAAATAAAGGAGGTGTAAAACATTCCTTGCTTTTGCAATGGAAAGTCTAATATTTGCTCAAGTTTGTATGCGTCTGAATATAGCGAACATTGTTGGGATGTTAGGCAGATATCTTAATAACCCAGGAGTGGATCATTAGATAGCAGCCAAATGGGTTATGCAATATTTACAGAGAACAAAGCATTACATGCTCACATACAAGAATCAGAATCATTGGAGATCATTGAGTATTCTGATTCTGATTTTGCTGGATGCTAAGACAGTAGGAGATCCAATTCTGGCTATGTTTACTTACTAGCTGATGGTGCTATTTTCTGGAAGAGTGCTGAGCAGACACTCAAAGCTTCTTCCACCATGGCTGCTGACTTTATAGCCTGTTTTGAGGCATCCAATCATGGGGTATGGCTACGAAATTTTTTCACTGAGCTACGCATTGTGAATGGCATTGAAAATCCATTAAAGATTTTCTGTTATAATAGATCGACCGTGATATATTCCAATAATAACAACAGCTCTTCGAAGTCAAAGCATATAAGGATCAAGTTCTTGGCTGTTAAAGGAGGAGTCCAGAGTGGACAGTTGCAAATAGAACATATTGGGACAAACTCCATGGTTGTGGATCCGCTTACCAAAGGATTACTACCCAAATTGTTTCATGAGCATAGTGCTCATATGGGCGTCAAATTAATTGATGAAGTATAGTTTTAGTGGGAATTTGTATTTTTCATGATATTACTTTGGATGCACTATGTGATTATTTTTCTGTAAAATAAAGTACATTTGGTTATTTATTCTCTAAACTTGTTTTTGATTCTGCCCCATCAAAGAAAAACACACCAAGATATGGAAACCAAATTTTGAAAACTCCCAATCCTCTCTAATTAATACTCAAGTTTATTTATCATGAATTCAGGTACGCCTTGCCTCTATACCAGAGTATTGTTCTTGATTATCTGATAATTTATCAAAATATTAAAGACATAAGGTAATTATTCTACCACCATATCCAACCCCGAATACCTATATATTATTGTCAATTTTGATATGAGATAACATTCAGAAGTTAAAAAAAAGTGTGGGTACTAAAAATCAACATCTGTGTGATATTTTCTCTCTAGCTCTCCCTCTCCTCTCCCATTATTCTTGAAAATATAAAATGCTCTCTCCACACTCCAAGGGCTCTTATGTTATGAATAAGGAATTTTTTTCCTAATGATTAAATTCAATGATTAACAAAGAGGAATCAACAAGCTCTAGAGGAGTCAACAAGTTTAGAGAGGAATAGGAATTGATACAAACTCCTAATTGATCTTTGTCCTTGTACATGTTTTTGATTATTGCATTGTACGTGCATGCTTAAATGTTAAACAAGCTTTAATTTCTAAGATAAACAGTATGTCAAAAGCATCAACGTCGAAAAACAATATTAAACCCATGTTGATGGATATAAGCATGCATGTGAAGTGATGCGCCAAGAAAAATAAAATTGCATGTGTGATGATGATCACGTTTAACATGAGATGAGAATTTATGGCCCTTCTGTAGAGTTGACAACGTTTGAAGAAAAAATAATTGACAACGAAAATACCAATGCCACTTGGGTTCGGACCTATCCAATCTACCATAATTGATTACTGATGTGATTTGATAGCAACAATTTCTGGAGTACCGGGCCCAATTCAGCACTTATTTTGTGGTCTGGCTGGACAATTAGAAAGGTGCACAATTTATGGAGGACGGATTGACAGCAATAATTTCTGGACTACTGGGCCCAATTAAGCATTTATTTTGTACACTGGCTGGGCCAATTAGAAAGGTACAAAATTATGGAGTACGGATTGTCAAGTGCTGGTTAAAGCTATTCAACCTTGGCTAGGATATTTTTATCTTCTGGTTGGTTGGAGTAACATCAAAAAATCTCCAATGACTCGAGTAGGCTTAAACTATGCTTTGCATGATAATCTGCAACCAAATTCTCCTCACGAAAAATGTGCCGAAAAGAGACAGTCCAGACCCGCAAATACTCCATTAGCGAGAGGTTCTCCAACCTTGATACGACTGGTTGGTAATGACGGTTGTGAGTTCACTACAATACATTTCCACAATAAAGTGAGAGATGCCACGACCCATGCAAGCCATAGGATGTCATACACAGCCCATAACTCAGCTACGAGTGGACTACAAAGTCGAAGGCTATGCACAAAAACCGGTTACCCATTTGCCATCCGGCGAATGAATGACTCCACCTGCCCCTGATTGGCCCGAGTTTCTACTAACAACTCCATCTGTATTTGCCTTGAGCCAGCCATTTGGAGGAGGAGACCACCCTAAAGAAACTCGAGGTGAAGTTGCAGGAGAAGTAGTGGAGGCTTCTGTATAGCTTTCATGCTATATGAAAATAGCATATTGTACAATCCAGCAGCTAAGCCGGCCTCCTCCTGCTCATCACTTGGGGTTGAATATGATATTCTTTCCCCTTTGAGGAATAGTCTGTTTATATTTCCTCTAGTCAATAATCAAAGGTCACATTGTTTAGCATAGTTTAAAGTTTAATCTTAGTGAAGGTGATAGAACATGGATTAATGATGTTACTCCCTTCGTGCGGTCTGTATCGGCGCCATAATCTTTCGACATGCAATTGAATGAAGCATTGGAACTCTGGAAAAGTGCAAAATTTTGAAAGATATTAGAATGACAGGGCAAATAGACTGGCTGGATATGGCTTCATTGGGGACTTGACATGAGTTAATTGAAAAACAAAATAACAAGGAATTCTGAATGATCATAGACGTCGCACGCACAGTACATGATCTTCCTTCACGACTACCACACCACTAGAGACCAGCATTCTTCTTCTTGATCTTGGCCTTCATATCATCAATAAACTGGTTGAGGTTCTTCTGGGAGGACCCACCATCATCGCCGGATAATGCATTCTCTAGTTCCGCTTTCACGGCCTTGACATTCTTCCTGAATTCATCAGCTGATTTACCACTAATCAAACGGCTGATCTTTCGGGCAACCTCCTCTCTTGCGATGGGCATTTTGTCACAGAGATTGAGCCCAATCCTCCAATCATCAACTACCAGTTTCCTATTGGTGAACTGATCAGTGAGCAAAGGAAAACACAACAAGGGTATTCCGCACCATACACTCTCCAGTGTTGAATTCCACCCGCAGTGGGTCAAGAACCCAGCAACCGCAGGATGTGAGATCACGGCAATCTGGCAACACCAGGGCACAATCATCCCCCGTCCTTTGATCTCATCTTCGAATCCAGGGGGCAGGAGGGGATCACTCTGATCTGAGCTCACAATATCAGGGCGAAGTACCCAAATGAAGCTCACCCGGCTAAGCAGCAGCCCATGAGCTATCTCCACAATGTCATTTCTGGTGCAATGAGCATAGCTACCAAAGGATATGTAGATGACCGAGCCGTGGTGCTTCGAGTCGAGCCACCGGGTGCAATCAGACTCGGGCCACAGGCTGGTTTCCACGAGGCTCTTGGTGAACCCAGCAGGGAAGACTGGGCCAATAGCGTAAACCCGTTGCTTCTGTTGCAAGGCTGAGATGGTTTTGCGTTCAAGTTCTTGCACTGTGTTGCAAATCACAAAGTCTGCTCTTTTCACGTCCTCAAATGCCTTGTATATTATTCTATGCACCACGGTTGTGGCATCTGTCGCTTGAAGATATGACGCCATGTCCTTTGGGTCCATGGTTTCAACTCCGGGGATATAATCAATGGCGTCCTCACGGTTATAATCTACACACATATATATATATATTAGCAACATTAATATTATCGGCCATAAAATAGACTATGCTAGCTCAAACTAGCAATTAAACCTAGTCAGGAGCTCTAGCAAGAAAATAAAGAAAAAAAAAAAGAGCACACATAGTACTACTACTATAGCTTAGTTAATTAGTAAGGAATATATGGAGGGAACATATTTATAAATGATCAACAGAACATACCATCATGAGGAGAAGCAAAATGGCCATTAGTCTTTAGGAGGTCCATGTGGTAGTAGAGAGTGAAAACCAAAGCTGGTTCGGTCCAGAATGAAACATAAACAAGATTATACTTGTTGGCTATCATTGATGACCACACGTAGAAAGTGTCAGAGATGAGGCAAGTGATTGGTCGGTTTGTTTTGACTAGTTTACCCACAAGATCATCAACGTGAGCAGAAAACTCATGCAACATGCCTTCCATGAACTGATCATGGTTGAGGGACCTGTCAAACGTTAACGGGAAGCCGTCGCTCACGGTTGCATAGCGTATGTCGAGGCCGGCTTTTCTTGCTTCCGCGAAGATGTCATGTTTGTTGGGTCCTGCAGGTAGCACTCCTGATGATGACAATTGGGATTTGGTTATCTTGTGGTGGATCGATTCTGTGTTCACGAAGGTGATGGTGAAGCCTTTCGATGCCAGCTTTGTGGCGAGATGGACAAAAGGGATGACATGGCCTTGGAAAGGGTAAGGTATCATAAGAATATGAGGGTTTTGGGAGTGATTGTCCATCTCTTAGCTGGCAAGGGCCTAGAGGCGCTGGGACTACTATTTTATTTTTGGTCAAGGCCGGTACCGTACTACTACTGAAGGAGAGTCACAGGGAAGGCAAAGCCAGCTGGTTGGAAGTTACGTCTATATATATATAAAGTTGAAGAGGGAAAGGGTTTAGCATGTGCCCGGCACTTTTGGTGGCCTTTCCTCTCCAATTTTTCCACTCCAATTTTTATTCGTCTCTTTGAACGTGTTTACACTTGTAACATATGAAAAAAAAAATCTATCTCTCTCAAAAAATATATTAATATCATTTTAATAAAATATATATATAAAAATAAGATTTAAATCTATCTTGATTTGTAACTTGCCTTTGAAAATTTTCCTCAGTACGATGCCCACCGGAGAAGTTTCATTCATAATCTTCACTGTTTGTGTTTTTAGGGCAATTGCCCAGGAATCATCTTTTCGAACGGTTGCCGATCATTTAGCCTTCCCAATCTTTATCTCTAATATGCTTAGACTCAGTGTAGAGGCAATTGATCTTTTTCCCCCTAAGAGTACTTTCTCAAGAAGGTAGTTTGAAGTTTCTGTATTACGGAGCGGTTGATCCATGGAATCCTTGTTGGGAGGAAAATTTACTTGATATATGGCGATTTTGTGGTTGATGATCCTGAAAAAAAAATTCAAAAAAAGGAAAACACAAAAGATATTATTTATAGCAAGATCTTTCACAAATGAAGTCGAATATTTTTTTTTTTGGTAGAAACGATTATTTATTAAAGGAATGAAAAGGCTGGACAATAGTCATCAGGGAGAAGACTACCGCCAGTAAAAAACAATTAAGAGGCCAGCACTAGACAGTGAGGCCAAAACAGCATCTATACAAGGGCACACTTACAATAAAAACAGACAAGAGTAGGAAACAAACTAAACCAATGTTAACTTGCAATCAACCCCTCTCCACGATCTAAGACCATCAGAGCAAATTAATAGATCGGAAATACCAAAAGGAAATCTCGGGTGCTTGGACTTAATCCACGAGATAACAGTCAGCAAGATGCGATCAAACACTAGACCCCAATCCACTTCTTTGCCTTGAAAAATCAACCTGTTACGAGCTAGCCAAAGACTCCAAATGGAGGCATAGAAAACAGACATCCAGGGAGCCAAGCCTTTTTGAGAGCTGCATAAACCAAACCAATGGATAAACAAATCCTCTAAAGAAGCCGGCATGCACCAATACACCCCCCACCACGAACAAAACTTGGACCATAAACACCAAACCACTCGACAATGAAGAAAAAGGTGGTCACGAGTTTCAACAAACTCCTTACAAAAGGGGCACAAAGCAGCATCTACACCAATAATATTACGAGCAAGGAGACAAGATCTGGTAGCAACACCTTGATGGAAGGCCATCCACAAGAAGCACTCCACTTTAGGAGGAGCAAGAGTAAGCCATACACAAGGCTTTGCATTAACACCAAAGGAAGGAGTAAAACACAATAAGTAAGCAGAACTGACCGAAAAAGAACCGTTAGAAGAAGCAGCCCACGACCACCGGTCTTTTTCACTACTTCTGAGCTGAAAGGCCTCCACTAGATTCTGAATTTCAGAAGCATCTGCACTCTCCCAAGAGTATAAAGACCGCCTCCAGCATGCCTCCCACCCTCTAATGTCCCCCCGAAACTCGCACCCCGCATAGACAGAAGTACCCGGCTCCAAAGTCAGGGAGAAAAGGCGAGGGTATAGCTCCTTAAGAATCCCGCAATCCAACCACTTATCATGCCAAAAACTGCAAAGACGGCCATCTCCCACACGCAAAACAACTCCCTTGTTTAAGCAAAAATCACCCCTAAGCATTACCTCACCTGATTGTACAATATGCTTCCAGATATTAGAGGAAGAATTCAAGTTGAAGGAAGGCCAAGAAGAATCAGCAGGAATTTGGTAGCTTCTATTGATAAGCATAACCCAATCAGGAATGAAATCGGCAGCAGTACTCATGGAGCAGTACCTCCACATCCACTTAAAAAGCAAACAATGATTCTTAACAAGAATGGACTCAATGCCCAGCCCCCCCCCTGTGACCTAGGTTTGGCAATTTTCTCCCAAGCTACAAGGCACATTTTACGCCTATCACCACTGCCACTCCACAAGAAGTTGCGTTGGAGCTGGACAATCTTGTTTGCGACACTCACAGGAATTTTGAACAAGGAGAGGAAATAGATAGGGAGATTACTTAAGACAGCACGAATCAAAATGACCCTTCCTCCTAAGGATAAAAATTTACCTTTCCAAGTGGACAATCTACTCCGAACTCTCTCAACCATCGGCTCCCACGAACTTGCTTTACGCATATTTAGGCCAAGGGGCAGACCCAAATACTTGATAGGCAGCTTTTCGGCACGACTATGTAACAAACCGGCCACCTCTGCAACCCTTTGATCCGTGACATTCAAGCCAACAACACTGCTTTTATGAAAATTGATGCACAGACCCGAGAGGACCTCAAAGCACCTTAAGCACCTCTTAAGGTTTAGCAAGGAATATAAATCATCAGGGGCAAAGAATACAGTGTCATCCGCAAATTGGAGGACAGAAAAAGCTGTTCGATTAACCAACAATTCCTTAACCAATGACTTATCAACGACTTGCCTGACCATTGTCGTAAGACCTTCTGCCACTATGTTAAAGAGGAAAGGGGAAAGACGGTCCCCTTGTTTTAAACCCCTAAAGGTGACAAACTCATCAGCTGGGGAGCCATTGATGAGGACCGACAACTTCGGATAGGCCACACAACTCCAAATCCATTTCCTCCACCGCCATCCAAACCCCATGGATTCCAACATCTCCAGCAAGAATTCCCACGATACAGAATCATATGCCTTCTTAAAGTCAATTTTCCACAAAAAAGCTGAGTCACCAGTTTTCTTCACCTGATCAACAACCTCAGCAGCTGTAAGAGTACAATCCAGAATTAACCGGCCCTCCATAAAACCAAACTGATTACTGCTGATGACAGACGGCATACACGTCTTAATTCTCTTGGCAAGAACCTTGGCCACAATTTTATAAATACCATGGACAAGGCTAATAGGCCTATAATCGCCAAAACTAGATGCATCGCTCATCTTAGGAACTAGGGTCAGAAACGCCCTATTAATACCTTTCGGCAAAGTGCCCGATTTGTGGAACTCATTCATCAAGTCCACTAAATCATCACAAATAAGTTCCCAGGCCATTTTATAGAAGGTAAAGTTGAAGCCATCCGGACCTGGGGCCTTGTCTCCATCACACTCCCAGACAGCATCTTTGATTTCATCAACCGAGAAAGGTTTTTCCAAGAGATCAGCCTGCACCCTCGATATACGCCGAGTCAGAATACCACCCCACTTAGGTCGATTGGTACTTAGGGGTTTAAACAAATTAGAAAAGAAATCCGTGGCAGCCCTCTTTATTCCATTAGGACCCTGAACAGGCAGCCCATCAACCAATACCTTTTGAATACGATTCCTCCTCCCTCTATTGCATGCCACCGCATGAAAGAATTTAGTGTTTTTGTCCCCAAGTTGAAGCCAAGTCAATCGTGATTTCTGCCGCCAAAGACATTCTTTTTGCTTCCTCTTCAACGTGACTTCAGCCTTCAAATGGGAGACCTCCTCTCGTTCCACATCAGTAAGACTCCTAGACTCTGTAATAAGGTCTAGATTGTCCAATTTCCGTTGCAGATCCTTAGCAACCTGATCCAGATTACCAAAGGTCCGCAAATTCCACAACCGAAGAGAGTGCTTCACACACCCCAATCTTTTTAAAAGACTGAACTTTTTCGGGAATTTGCAGCATGCCTCCTCCCAAAAACTCTTCAAGGTCTCCTCAAAAGAGGGATGCTTGACCCAACAATTAAGAAACCTAAAAGGTTTAACCCCCCAATTATACTCATCTTGAGCCAAGAACAAGGGGCAGTGATCGGAATCCCCTTTACTGCCAGCAGTGAGACTAATAGTCGGGAATAATGCAAAGCAATCCGGGTCCATAAAAACACGGTCTATCTTGCTAGCAGCGCGGGAATTTCCCCATGTAAAATTACGGCCCTGCAGTTCAACCTCACACAAGGCCAAGGATGAAATAAGACCTGCAAAGGCATCAGCTCCTCTTCGGCATATACGGCCACTCAATCGCTCACTTGGGCTAAGAATCTCATTGAAGTCTCCTATTAGGATTCTTGGGCAAGAGAAACCTGAAAGAGAGGCTTCAAGCTCCTCCCAAACTGAGATCCTATCATCCACATTAGCAGGTCCATAGACCCCACACAAGACAAGGCGATGCCCTCCTCTGATCTTCCCTTCTACCACGATCCAATTGTTCCCCTTTGACCAATTATCGCAACTGAAATAAGAAACATCCCAAAGAAGCGACAACCCGCCAGAATTGCCAATTGCTGGAACCTCCACCACATCAAAACTGCCACGACCCCACACCGAGGAATATTCGGGATAAGACCAACCGTTACATTTTGTTTCACAAATAAATAGAAATTTTACAGAATTCTCAAAGACCAGCTCTCTAATCCGTGAGCGTTTATGTGCAGCTCCACACCCTCTCACATTCCACGATAAGACACTAAACATGGAAAAGGAAACAGGACACATAAAGCACAACAACACTACTCAAAGTTCAGCTCGAGACCTTACCCAATCGAAGGCCTCTTTCTGGACCAAATCTTGGACAACCCGCTGCACCTCCTGATTTTCCTCCCCCATATCCAAACCAAGCTCCCTGCCCACTGCCATCGTTTTCTCAACCTCTTCCGATGTAAAAGAGGAAGGAGGCTGAGCATCCTCCACTACTTGCACTCTTGTATTGCCTCGGGCTATGTCCCTATCCTGTGTAGAACTGTCACCAGTTTGAAGAGAACGAAGACTGCCCATCTTGGTAATAATCTTGAACCACTTCAACCTGAGCTTCCTATTCGACTCAGCCTTATCCAAAATTCTGCGGAACCTTCTCTCAATCACCCGAAGAGGATGAACCTCACCCGTCTCAATGGACTCGGAGACTCTCGACACTTCTGGCTCAGCTGAAGAAACAGTTTTTGCCGACTCCTCCATATTTTTAATTGTCTCCTTTATCCGAAACGGATCAGCGGACTCCTCAGAGGAGCCATCCCTCCCCTTATGTGCCTTCAATTTCTTAGATTGATCAAGTCTACTCCTCATCGGACGACAACACCCAGACTCAGCAGTGACAGACCGATTTGCAACCAAGTTATCGGGCCCAACCGGAGCTCTAATATTGCATCTTTCAAAACCAGCATCACACTCTAACGGGGCACAACCCTGAGCCTCCATAACTGATATTTCAAACACCTTAATTCCAATCCTTGTTTTGAAGGTTATAGCAATGGGAGCCTTATGAGTGGTTAGAACCTGAATTCTAGCTACGGCCAAGTCATCACTGCAGGATAAATTATTGAGAAGTCTGACGAATCTTCCAAAACGGACTGCAATGTGTCTAAAGAAATCCTCACACCAAGCTTGAGGAGGAGTTCCAGTAACATTCAGCCAACACAGTCTATGAGTGGTATGATCACCCTCCTCCCACGCTTTAAAGAGATCCAATAATTCTTGAGAACTGGCCTTCACAACTTCAACACACTCAATCATAGCCTTTCTTGATTGGAAAGGAACTAGAATATAGCTTCCTCCCAGTCTCTTCACCCCAGTGCAATGTTTAGACATTGCCAGAAGCATCTCTGCTGCAACCTGCCACTCAATCCCATCACTTAAAACCCCAAAAGCACAAGTCTGTAAGAAATCAAGATTATCACGAGTGGGTTCATAGCGAAAACTGACACCTTCGCCATCAACTTTCCTACCCGCTACTCCTTTCTCAGTCTCCACTGGAACCACCAGCGGGGGGTTCAAACTAGAAGGCGAACGACCCACCGCCTGAGAAAACAAAAATCCATCCCTCACCTGACCACTGCTACTATCACCATGTAAAGCAGTTTCCCTAACAACCGCCCTCCCTTTCCCCTCCACTTTGCTTCTAGCCAGATTAGCAATGAAAGGACCCTCAAAAGAATTCATGCCATTAATCTTCTCAACAATCTTACTAGCTCTACCATTACTAACAAACTTAACAAACCCATACCTCAGTCCATTCCTCGCCGGCCTGCCCGGTAGAAAGACATCAATGACACCACCCAACGTGGAAAACTTTTTGAACACATCAATCGGCGACCAGTGAGGGGGAAGATTTTCCACATACACACTCTCCACAATACCTGCATCAATAGCCCTCTGCACCCGGTCTCGATCCCATCTGGAGAAAAAGCTAGGCTTGTTGGAGCCTCCCCCAATCGCCGGCCGTTTACTCCCCTGCCGCCGTGAGACAGATCGTCGGTCACTTCCATACTCCCGACGCGAGCTCAGAGAATGACGATAAGCAGACACACGATCTCTCTCAGCCTCCCTGTCACCCCAAGCCCGACGACCTCGAACTCCGTTACCCACGAAAACCCTCTCTCGCACCCTGCCACTGTCTCTAGCCATCCCCGTGCGACTAAATCTAGATGGGGAGTCCATTACTCTTGGAGTGTTTGGTTTTAATTGCTTGCTTTGTTGAATAGAGCTCAAGGAAGTTGAATATTTTTGGACTTTTATTTGATCAATGAACCGTTTAAAATAATCTCGAAGAGGTTCACATCTTACAGCCCACTAGGATAAGTGATTTTACCCCAACAAGTATTTTGATTTTCATGAATTTAATTCATTAAAATCTGAAAGAAAGAAAAGAGGAGCAAAGGAGAAAATTTTAATGAGTTCTTGGGGTGGGAACAAGTTAGGATGATTTATGAAGTCGAATATTTTAAACCTTATAAAGAAATTTCTTTTCCTGTTCTGATTGATTGGTTTCCATTAAAACCAAAACATATAGAGACCTTGGTATCTCCTCTTAGGATTTCTCTTTGGTTCTTCTTCTCTAGATTCTCCAGTCTTATTATGCTCAAAATCTTAAATTTCAGCATCTGTCCCCTGCTCGTTCCTCCTCCTCGCATCGTTTCTCATGCCCAAAACAACTCTGTGTCTTCTTTATTTGGGAGCCAATCAAATTTTTTTTCCCACTGAAATGGGCATAATCATATATCTATATATATCCACCAAAAACCTCAATATACATGCACGGGTTCAATAATTAGCAATGATTAGGAAATTTAGCTGTTCCTTATTTTTCTTTTTAATGATGATGTATAATTTCTTTATGTCCAATTGCTGATGATGATGCATATTTTGGTTCATTGAATAGCAATTTTTTGGCATTGATTAATACACTTACCTCTTGGTTGTCTTTCTTTAAGGATAATGCATTTCTTTCATACATTGATTAGCAATCTTTTGGTTTTGGTTTGTAAGGATTATTTCATATTCTTATATATAAAAAAAGGACTATTTCATATTCCCCTCCATTGTGATTAATTTCATATTGCATAATCTACTGGTTTTTTCTACATTGATAAATACTGGTTTACAATACAAGAATAACATTTTTTTTTTCAGATCTCTACTTTAATATATAGATATACAGTTTACAGTATGGTGACATTATTTTTTTGAAATGTGAAAAGTTTTAAATGGGGTGTTAAAAGTTTTTTAAGACTTTAGCCTTTTCTTCCCACATTTATGAAATGAATGAACAGATTATTAAAACACTATATTAAATATCTATTTATTTTTAAGTTTAATTGCCTCTTCGGGTTAAATATATGATTGATCCCCCTACTATATTGAATTGGTAAGATAGTCCTTCTACGCTAATTACGATTGATTATGTACCCCTACTCTTCTTAAATGATAAATTTGGTCCCCATGCCCGGTTTAATCCGTAATTAGCAGACGTGACAGTTATTAAGCTGATAAGTGAAATTTATATTATTTTCCTAACCTACGTGTGAGGCTCATATCTGCCACATCAACTAATCGCGGATTAAACTACGTGTGGGGACCAGATTTACCATTTAAAAAGAATAGGGGAGCGTAATTAATCCTAATTAGCATAGAGAGACCATTCGTATCAATTCAATATAGCAAAGGGACCAATCATACATTTAACCCAATCATACATATAAAAATATAAAAAATCTACATGAAAGAAGGATTTACCTAGGGATGGCAACGGGGCGGGGAATTAGCGGGTAGAGTAAACCCCGCCTTGCCTCCCGCGCCATAAGTTTCTCCCTTACCCCGCCCCGCTCCCCGTCACGGGGGAAAATTTATTATGAAGGCCCTCTCCCCGAGGGACCCACCATATTCAGGTATTGTTACATCACATCCCTCAGCCCACACCTTTTCAAGGTTTAATCCTTTACCATGCTGCAGCACTAGGGATTCGAACTCGGGACGTGATGCTTTTTATCCCCCTCCACATATATCAAATCCTCAGAAACCTCCACCTTTGTCGGGGATACAACATGACTAGGATCAGACCGATAACGCCTCAGCATCGAAACATGGAATACATCATGTATGCGCGACAGCTCCTCCGGTAAAGCCAACCTGTAGGCCAGCGGACCAATCCGCTCCATGATCTCATAAGGACCAATATAACGAGGGCTCAACTTGCCCTTCCTCCCAAACCGGATAACACCTCTCCAGGGAGCAACACGGAGGAAAACTCTGTCACCTACATTGTACTCCATCTCCCGACGATGCTTATCGGCAAAACTCCTTTGTCGGTCCTGAGCAGCTCTCACACACTGCTTAACTACCTCGATCTAATCAACAGTCTCCTGGACTAGGTCCGGACCAATCACCTGTCTCAGACCTTCCTCATCCCAACAGATCGGACTACGACACTTCCGCCCATACAAAGCCTCATATGGCGCCATACCGATACTGGAGTGATACCCGTTGTTATAAGCAAACTCAACCAACGGTAATGTCTCATCCCAAGAACCACTAAAATTGAGCACACATGCTCTAAGCATATCCTCCAGTGTCTGTATAGTCCTCTCTGACTGCCCATCGGTCTGCGGATGGAATGCAGTACTGAAATTCAGCTTAGTACCCAAAGCTGACTGTAAACTCTTCCAGAAGTGGGAAGTAAACCTCGGGTCCCTGTCTGACACAATGGATAGTAGAACCCCATGTAAACGGACAATACCCGAAACATATAACCTCACCAGCTTATCCATTGTATCCGTCTGCTGAATCGGTAGGAAGTGAGCTGACTTGGTCAACCTGTCGACAATGACCCAGATGGCATCATGTCGACCCCGGGTCCTCGGTAACCCGATCACAAAATCCATAGTGATATGCTCCCACTTCCACTGCAGAATAGTCAAAGATCTCAACTTGCCGGCAGGAGCCTGATGCTCGGCTTTCACCTGCTGATAAGTCATGCATCGAGCCACAAAATCCGCCACATCCTTCTTCATCCCGGGCCACCAATAATGACTCTTCAAGTTCTGGTACATTTTGGTGCTACCCGGATGCATAGCATATGGCGCATTATGCGCTTCATCCATGATCCATCTCCTCAAATCATCGACATCCGGAACATACAACCGATCACCGGTCATCAGAGCACCATCCTCCAGGACATAGAAACTAGAACTCTCTCCACCGAGAGCCTTATCCCGCAACTCTGCTAAACGAGGATCTCCATATTGCAACTCCATGATCTTATCCCTCAAGGTCGGCCGGATGCTCAAACTGGCTAACAACGCCCCAGTAACATCCACCTCCAATTGTGGATCCAACGACCTCAGCTTCACCAAGGAAGGCTAAGCATAAGAAACTGGGTCCTCATCCGCAGAAACCACTCTCTTCCGACTCAATGCATCTGCCACAACATTGGCCTTGCCCGGATGGTACTCAATAGTACAATCATAATCCTTCAGAAGCTCAATCCATCGTCTCTGCCTCATATTAAGCTCCATTTGGGTCATGATGTACTTCAAACTCTTGTGATCCGTGAAAATCCGACACTTCTCGCCGTACAGATGGTGTCTCCAGATCTTCAAAGCAAAGATCACAGCAGCTAACTCCAGATCATGGGTCGGATAGTTCCTCTCGTGAGTTCTCAACTGCCTGGAGGCATAAGCAATCACCCGACCCTCCTGCATCAAGACACATCCCAAGCCCAGACCAGAAGCATCACTGAACACCGCTTACTCCACTCCGGGTCTCGGAACAGTCAAAACTGGTGCAGAAGTCAACCGACTCTTCAACTCCTCAAAACTCTTCTGACAACGGTCATCCCAAACAAAAGCACAGTCTTTCCTCAACAGCTTAGTCATGGGACCCGCTATTAAGGAAAAACCCTCAATGAACCTCCGGTAGTAACCAGCAAGTCCAAGAAAACTCCATATCTCCGATACACTCTTCGGTGGCTCCCAATCCATGACTGCCTTAATCTTGGCCGGATCCACCTTAATGCCCTCACCGGACACAATATGCCCAAGGAATGCGACCTCATCCAACTAAAACTCACACTTGCTGAGCTTGGCATAGAGCTGCTCTTCTCTCAACCTCTGCAAAACCTGTCTCAAGTGGTCCTCATGTTCGGCCTTACTACTCGAGTAGACCAAGATGTCATCAATGAACACTACCACAAACCGGTCCAGAAATTCATGGAAGACCTGCTGCATCATACACATGAACACTGCCGGTGCATTCGTCAAACCAAAAGGAACAACCACAAACTCATAATGACCATACTGAGTGCGGAATGCAGTCTTCGGTATGTCTTGCTCTGCAATCTGAACCTGATGGTAACCAGATCGCAAGTCAATCTTCGAGAACACAGATGCACCCTGCAACTGATCGAACAAGTCATCGATCCTAGGCAAAGGATACTTGTTCTTCACAGTCACCTTGTTCAACTGCCTATAGTCTACACACATCCGCATACTGCCATCCTTCTTCTTCACAAACAAGACCGGGGCACCCCAAGGTGAGATGCTCGGTCTAATGAAACCCTTATCCAACAACTCCTCCAGTTGTTTCTTCAACTCCTAAAGTTCTGCCGGAGCCATCCTGTAGGGCGGTATAGAAATAGGTGCAACTCCCGGTACCAAGTCAACTGTATACTCCACCTCCCGCTCCGGAGGCAACCCAGGTAAATCATCAGGAAATACATCGGGAAACTCTCGAACAATAGGAATATCCTCCACTCCAGGTACTGGTACCGAAGAATCGACCACATGAGCTAGAAAAGCATCCCAACCCTCTCGAATCATCCTAAAAGCTTGGATGGCCGAGATACAGCACGCCGATAGGGCTCTTCGCTCCCCAACAAACACCAATCTACGCCCCAACAAAGAAGATAAGGATACCTCCCTGGCCCGACAATCAACTACTGCTTGGTGTCTGGACAACCAGTCCATGCCTAAGATAACATCAAACTCTCCCAAATCCATGACAACAAGATCAGAAGGAAAACTCTCACTATGATACTCTATCGATACACCTCTACAAACCCGATCAACAATTACTATATCTCCAGTGGGTAAACAGACTCTTAGGGGTCTATTAAGGTTATCATCCTCTATGTTATGAGTAGTCATGAATGCACGTGATACAAAAGAATGTGTTGACCCTAGATCAATTAAAGCATGTGCAAACTGACCAAAAACCATAAAGGTACCTGCTATGACCTCTGGAGCATCAACAGCCTCCTCCCGGGTGATGGCATAAACCCTAGGAGCTGCAGCAGACTGAGTCGCACCCCCACGGTTCGGAGCTCCAGAACCTCCACGACCTCGACCCTGCTGTCCGCCACCACTGTTCGGACCAGAAGAAACAGCACCACTAGCCACGGAACTCTGTACTGTATACTTGAACCACTGCCACCATTATCCTTCATCCACTTATAGCAAGATGACTTCTGGTGTCCCGGCTTATTGCAATACCAGTATGTACCCGAGAATCGTGCCGAGAAACCCCGTCCCTGAGAGCCAGACTGATAGGACCGTCCTCCCGAGGATCTGCCTGGTCCACCCTGATAACTCTGCCCTCTGAACTTCTTCGAACCCTGGTAAGAAGAACTCTGTCCAACAGAATAATCTGCACCTCCGGCATCAGAATACTGCCTTTTCTGACCTCAAGCAGTTGACTGCTTCCTCTGCTCGGCTGCCCGAGCCTCCTTCCTGATCAACTGAACTCTCTCAGCATCAAAAGCAGCCGCACAAACTGCCTCCCAAGTCTTGTGCCCTCCACCAGCCACAGCTAAGGCCAACTCTGTACGTAAGCCGTTAACAAACCGCCTACACTTCGTCACCTCATCGGGCACAAACTCCCTTGCATAAGATAAAAGGAAGCTGAACCGGATCCTGAAAGCAGACACAGTCTCATCTAGACCCTGCTTCACCTCAAGAAAATGCTTCTTCTGCTCCTCCAGAAAACCAACAGTAAGAAACTCCTTGTAGAATTTCTCCTTGAAATCCTCCCAAGGCATCTCCACAGGCTTCGGTAGGTTGGCCACAAGTTCCTGCCACCAAGTCAATGCATACCCTGTGAACTTGTGTGCCGCAAACCAAGCCCTCTGCTCAGGTGCACAGGTGAACTTCTCCAGAACATTCTCCACCTGGCGGAACCAATTATCAAACTCCTTGGCTTTGCCCTCTTCACTAGAGAATTCCTTCACTGCAGACTTATCCATATGTTTGTATCCACTCTCCATACCACCTCCCGCAGCAGGTGCTACCGGCTGGGCACCCTGCTGCTGCTGCTGAAACTGCTGGAACTGCTGCCACTACAGAAAGGCCTGATACTGCTGGAACGCTGGGTCCACAATAGGTGGTACAGGTGGCACAACATTCTGTCCTCCACCACCTGCAGCATTATTCTCTGCTGCATTATTGTTCCCCTGACCAACGGGAACCTGCATCACTGACAAATTATCGGAGACATGAGTAGCGGCGTCATCTTCAGCATTGTGCTGCCCCTGGTGATCCATATCAACGCGTATATGAATGCAAATGAGTCAAAACACTTTAAAACTATAAATCCGGGAACAGACTTAAACACAGAATTCACTTTGAAAACAAAGTTTTAAAACACTTTTAAAACCAAGGATCTAAAGCCTGCTCTGCTACCAAGCTGAAACACCCGTGCCCCAAATTTTTGCAATATAATACTTAAACACAAGGAAATTACCAAAATACCCCTGACACCCAGGACACGAAGTCCAATATCAAAACATTATCTGGAAAGAAATTCTTAAAATCCTGAGATGTCATAAAGAACATAATCAAACTGGCTTAGCAAGCCTCAAATCAACCCGGCATCCTGCCGATACATCATCAATACTAAATCCCGGCAACCCGCCGATAAAATAATCAAAATCAAAATGACATCTCATCAAAATACAGTGCAGCGAAAAATGAAGATAAAAACAAAGCAAAAGTAAAAGTGGAATGCAAGTCGGCCCTATGGATCCAACCGGGAGAAGAGGCACAGCTACCTGCTGAGATAACCACGTCCGTACTCTGGAAGGGTAGATAGTGACTGCACGCTAACTAAGAGTCTGAAAAACAACGTTGGCGATTTTGTGAGTCGCCTACTCAGTGAGCAGTATAAATCTAATTATGTAGGTGTGCAGAACAAGTCCGAAAGGAAAGAAGAGTAACAAGACAAGTAAGCAACATACAACAACCAGTACTAACATGCCAAGACAATCGAGCAAACAGTTCATTATTCTCCATCTGTTGTGTGTTAAGTTTTCTTATTATAATTTATTATTCAGGGCCCCCTACTGTGTGCGTCGAGCTCGGTCCCGTCTCATGAGACAACCAGGTATAAGCCCAAATAAACCAGGCACGAAGCCCAACCAATCCATAGAGAGAGAGAGAGAGAGACAGAGAGAAAGAGGAAGGTAGAAAAGGGGAGGTAGAAGGAGGGAGGTAGAACCGGTCATTACAGACCCATATGCTTATCCGCATATCACATGCTATCCCGCATGCAAACCCGAGGGGTATCACTTCCCGCTCGAACCAACCGGTCATCAGCACACAGTAGCCTATCTTCTACTGTACATTATTCTTATTCACAAATTATGAATTTATATGTGCCAAGCATCGTGATTTAACAGGGTTGTGTGTATTCTGTCTCAAACAAACATCCGGGTCTCCGACCCACAGCACATCACACAAGTTACCCAAAATCACACCACATGTTATCTCTATAACAATCCAAATATCCATGCTCAAAGCAAACAGTAAGACATAGGCACACAATACGGATCACAGCATGTTAGCAAACAGACATGCAACTCAACAGACCAATCCAACAAGCTCATGCATACAAACATAAAAAGACGTATAAAGTCACCTCAACGACGATTGTCCTGTGGAGCTTTTCCCAAAACAGATCCTCCAGCTCCCGAGGTGTTACCCGTGCCTGAATACCGGCACACACAACAAATTACAAACAATCACAATAAAAACGTGCATGCATGATCACTAAATGCTCAACTGTGTTAAACCCGTTCCCTCACCTAAACTCCGAGTATCGGGACCTAAGGTTCACCGGGCTTAAGCCCAACTAAGTCCAAAAGTAGCTCCCGGGCCTATGGCCCACTCATCATGTTCTTTACGAGTTTCCGGCCTAAAGCCCAATCTAAGTCCAATTTCAATTTCCGGGCCTAAGGCCCACTTCCTGAAGTCCTTAATCAACCAAGTATGAAATTGGGCTCGAAGCCCGTTACTTAAATCCAAGGTCAACCCGAGCCCAAAGATTCCCGGCCTATGGTTCTACCTGTGTCGGTAAATTCCCGGTTATGTTCCACATAGTTCCCGTTCTCGATTTCTATTATGTACATTAACAATAATACATAACCCAATCCGAAATTATAAGTACATGCCATGAAGGAATACAAATTACACAACATCGGTAATACCGTTAAGTGCCGGAATAAAACCCGAGCCTCGCCGGATTCCGGTGAACCTCTCCGGAAAATTCCACAACCTCCAAAAACCAATCACGGCAATCCTGCCACCAGCAAAACAACATCTAACCCGTATTCACCTCAACATCAAACAGAAACTCTACACGGAACCATTGAATTTCCGAATTAAAGAGAAAAGATGGGGAAGAACTCTTACCCACAAGCACCCGCTCAATCGGAAATTCGATCGAGTTTGCCCTCAATCGATCCAAGTTTAACACCGAGCGCCCAACGTTACAACCTCACTGCCGGCACTAGGCCTAAACCGGAGCTCACAGCCAAGCTTGCAACAACACTGCCAGCACACGCTCACACTGGCGGCAACAATCCCGACCCGCACAAACAGTCCACCGCCATCAACACCTAAGCCGACACAAAGGAACGATTAGCCCAACGGCCAAGACAAATCAGAAATGAGAGGAAAAAGAGAACAAAGGCAGAGGCTTACCGGCGAACGGCGGCGGCGACCACCAACAACAACAAGAAAACACCACGGCCGGAAGAAGACGAGGACGGCATCTCGACCACCTTAGCGGCCCCTCGCGTGCGAGCCAAGCCTCCACCGTCAACTCCCCTCCACTCGCAGAGGCTCAACGGCGGCGGCGGCACAAAAGGAAGGAACTAGATGATGGGCCGTCGACGGGTGTGTGTGTGAGGGAAAACCAAAAGAAAGAAAAGAAGTTGAGAGAGAGGGATCGGGGTAGAGTAATGGTTTGGGGAGAGGATTGTGGAAGAGGAGAAGAGAAGAGGGAGAGGAAGAAAAGAGATGGGCGTCGTCGGGGTAGAAGAGAAAAAGAAGAAGAGTGAAGAGAAAAGAAAAGAAAAAGAAGAAAGGGGTTAGGGTTGGCCGGCCTGGTCCAAAACGACGCCGTTTTGGACTAAGGCGCGGTCAACCCGCCCTTGGCCAGTCAACGTCTTTTTTTTTTTTCCCATTAAGCAAAACGACGTAGTTTTACAGAAAACTACGTTAAAGCTCCGTTTCACCCAGGAACAAGTCCCTGTTTCCGACGAAACTCAAACCCCTTATATTGCCGACCTCAAAACATTATTCCCAAGGAAAATAATTTATTTCCATAACCAAAAATCCGAAAATTCCACAAGGGTAAAATTGGAATAAAAATTTCGAAAATTCCAAAAATCAAATTATGAAATTCGGGGCGTTACATTTATCCTCCATCCTTTCTCCCCGCGATCCCCGTAGATCCCCTTTCCTCGAACTATAAATGACTTTTTAAATCTTTTTTGGACAAAAACACAAATTTAAACACTAAATTTAGTGCAAATAACAATAATAATAGAAATAATATCCAATTCAACACATAATAATAAAAATTTGTTTCCAAAGTTTTACATTTAAAAATTTATATACTTTAAAATACCAAAATACCAAGATCATAAAAATATATCTATTAAGTGATGTAGGGTAAAATAGTCATTTCATACTTTGCGGGCTCCACGGGGTGGGTAATGTGATCCATGCCTCTTCCTTCGAATTAACCTCGGGTGCAAAATCTCCCCCATCCCCGCCCCGCGGGGAAAAATAATTCTCCATCCCCGCTCCACTAGCGGGGAATCACCAAAAAATTCTCCATCCCCGCCCCGCGGGGCAAAAGAGTTGTTTGCTAAACTGTATAATAGAATTTAAATTTTAAGTACTGAACGCTAATCTGCAAGTGCACAGACAGTTGTAGCAATCAAGGTCGTCCTCTGGGACCAGGTTAATTACTAATCGCTTAATAACTTGTGATCGTCTAAGCAAATAAAGATTGGATTTTAAGTAAGAAAGTAAATAACTGAAATAATAAAAGATGGATTCTCAATATTCAAAAGTTGTCTAGGACTTTGGGGGCTCACTTGCCTATTCTTGACGCTTCACTTTAAAATCATGCACAGATAGATCATACAGCTAGCATGCATAAGCAAACTATGCAACTATAAATTGACCTTGCTCCTGAATTTCCTAAGTTCATTAAAAGATGAGTTGAATAATGCTGAATAAATAACCCACTCTCGTGGCGAGACTTAAACCCTACTTAGCTATCTCAACTTCGTGTTCACTAGCGAAGAAATAACTAAGGCATTAATGCACAGTCAACCTAAGCAAATATTCTTCACTAGAAGGTCATCACTCCTCAAGGCAAGTTTCTAGTGTTCAACCTATGCAATTCCAGTAGTCAATTGACGCTGTCACTTAACAATCTTCTACCTATAATTTATACTATCTAATGGCCAGTTAAATAGCATAGTTAAGTGCCCTAGGATTGAATCAATGAACAATAGAATATTCAGGAATAAGAAGCAATTTATTAAAACATATGCATCATAGAATAGACAAGCTACCTCCCGTAATTCCTAGACTTTAAAGACTTAGCTCAACATAGCAAGAGAGAAGAAAATACTCATGAATTTCATTGCAGGCATTGAACAAGTAGTTACAAGAATCAAACTTGAAGACAAACTTGAACTAAGCTCCTAAGCTGAATTTCCTTCCTCTTCCTTGAAGAACTGATGAGGAACTCCTCTTGAATTTGAGAGAGAATGGAAGAATGAGAAAATGAGAGAGTGTGAAGTGTATGTAGTGTGTCCCTTCCTCATAGAATGCCTAGGTATTTATAGGCTAGGAAAGGATAGTTAGGATTTCTCTCTTTTGAATTCAAAACTAGGATCTAATCTAATTAAATTCAAAAACAAACCTTTTGAATTTAATTACATGGATAAATAACAAATAAATAATCCTAATTCAAATTCAAATAATATCTTCAAAATATCCTTGGAAGATAATCTTGGATAATGGAAATGTGAACTTCTGCACAGCTGAAAATGCTCCGCACAGGCAGGTTGCGCATAGGAGGATAAATCCACATATTATCTTCAAATCTTATCCAGGATAATTAATCATCTTATCTCTATCTTCCAGAATCTATCCAAATCCTCCAAATCCTTTCAATTTAAATCTGAAATCATCAAAAGCTAAAGGAAGAGTTTATTAAATCAAAACTAAATGAAAAAACTAACTAAATAAATAATAATTTAATAAAACAAAGCCCAAATCTGTAAACTTAAGGCCCAAAATGTGTATATAATTCATACACATCAAGTACCTTTTTAATTTCTTGACTCATCAAACAATTGAATTGAAAATAGCTTTAAAAAGTTTTGAAAATAGCTTTAAAAAGTTTAGTTCATACGGTTTATGCTTCTTTAAAAAAGTTTTATCGTATTTGATTATAATAACTCCCCTCGTACGCTTGTTCAAAATTTGTTGTATTGTATTTAATTATATTTAAATCTTTTTATTTTGTATAAAAATGCCATGTGTATAACGTGTATCATTACCATATTTCAACCGATCTCTCTCTCTCTCTATATATGAGTGGCCTCTTCCCCTTAAAATAAACAAATCAATTTTAACTATACTCGTAGGAGCATAAAAAACACTAAAAAAAATCTATTTCTCTCTTTAACTTTAATGGCTTCTCTTTTTTTGTGAGCGGTAACTTTATAAAAAGAATTTATGAATGGTAATTTTTTCTTGCTTTCGGGAAGATGCCTTGTTTGCAGGGTCCTAGTAATACTCCTGATGAATTTTTTCAGTCTTGGTGGGTTACTAATTATGCTTGTTTGAGTGTTGCATTGATATAAGAACTACGTGGGCATTAATTCTGGTTCTCGAGTTACGGAAGTAGTCTCTAGTGGATTGAGACTACTTACGTAACTCGAAAACCGGATTGAGACGCAAGCCACATTGTTGTTTTTTTTTTTTTGAATTCTCAATTTATGCATCCTATGATTGTTGTTTGTGATGATTGATTTGTTAGATATTGGTTGTACGCATACACACCCATCACAAGATGCAGGTTTTGTTTTAAACTATGCCAAAGCCTAGGGCAAATGCCTCATACCTTCTTTTCTGTGATGAACCTCCATGTCCTTCACTTTGGTTTTGTTAACTTGTCCCTTTTAATTGGCCATAGAGCAGCGAGGGATTTTTCCAATGAATAAAATTCCGGTGGCGACCCAAGGTTTAGATAAGAAGGCCAAACTTATATTTTTTCAGGGTTCTCACAGGTATGTTTATCAAGATTAAAGTATCACCCCTTTCAATTTGACCATGGACTCCAATCCCCATTCTCGGCCACCCATATCGTTCTTCCATCAATCTTCATGCTCGAGAAGTATGATCAATAACCCTACATCAATCAAGTCATGGATTTTGAGGCGCACCTTAATACGCTGTGTTTTGCCCCGTGCATTGTTGAAAGTCACATAATTTGTTTCAGTCACCACTAAGATTATTGGTATTGGTTTTGGCTCTAGAGGCTTCAATAACTTGTTCTCTTTACATTTTTGGAATGCCTTCTCAAGTGGAAATGGCAATGGACTAAATTGTCGTACCGAATTTTTTTGTGGCACCTCAAGTTTGAGAGGTGGTAGAAAAACATCTCCTAGTTTAGTTGGCTTATTGTCATGATTAGGGAAGAGTGTCATCCCATATAGAACATCCTTCTGGACTTCATATTTGGTTATCTCCTCTAACTTGTTGCCTAATTCATCTTCTCTATTGAATGATTGCACAATCTTACCCTTACTCGAATCACTCGCCTTCACGAGAAAACTTAGGAATTCTTCCTCAACCAACTTCTTGTCAATGCATCCTTTATTGGTTCAAGGCTTCTCGGTATTTTGCCCATCCTAGTCCATAGTTGCATCGTCCATCCTTGTTTCCAGTCTCTCTCCGCTCTTGCTGATTCTCCGGTAAAATTTGTTGGTCTCTTTGGAGCATTTTCTTTTACATTGTCAAATAGCTAGCTCTACACCTTGCCCTTGCCCATTCTCGAACTTGGGGACACCCACCTTGTGCACATTCACAATTTCCATCAACATCTTTACCAACTCACTCCAGCTAAAATATTTCCCACCTATGGTGTCTAAAAAATGCAATTATCACACACTAAGAATCATGGCCACCAAAAATTTCTCAATGTATGCCTAGATTTTTTTTTTCCTCGAAAACTCAGTGGTGGAAAGATTGTGTTGGAATATGCTAGCCAAAAAACAATTTTTTTTATATAAAATTGATTTTTTTTTTGTGTGGATAAGATTCAAAATCAAAGGTTTGAAAACAACACACTCTAACTGAAAACTTTACTTTTGTTGTTTTAAAGATACGAGATTCAATGTTTAATGCATGCAATGATAGATTCATTAAAACAAAAAAGGTTAGTTTAACTAGCTATGGAGTAGCGAGGGGTTTTTCCAGGTTTCTACCAATGAATAAAATCCGATAGCGACTTGATGTGCTCCAAATTTACTCACATTTTATAGTAGTTTTATATGGCATTTATTATGCATTCTTAGTCAATTATGTGTATAATTGTTATTATATTCTATGTTTTCATTACATAGTGTCAATTAGTACACCAATTTTGCTATTTAAGTATTTTTTACATGAATAAATCAATTTTTATTAAAGAATGGAGACTTTTTAGCTAAGCATGGATACCAGCCAAGAAAAGAAAATTTTCTGCAACGAGTAAAGCTCACTAATTTGAAGATTGCGGGAGATCTAGAGATTAAATTGAGGTGACACCAATTGGAGATGAAATTAGACTTTCAGAGTTTCCCACGGATATAAAATTCATAATTTTTGGACGTGTTTACAAGGAGTACCAATTGTTAAAATCCAGCCCAGGGCCCAAACTTTTCTGTGCCGACCCAGGTCCAATTTGTTTTTCGTAACTCAAGCTAAAGAAGTCCAATTGAGAAGAGATTTATATGGATAGAGAGCTTAGAGAAGTATTTACAATTTTTTATGAGAGCCCAAAGTCCAATTCTGCCGTCTAGAAGTCGAGAACTCGCGTGCAAGTACCTGGCCATTAGAATAGAAATAGTTTCAGCTTGGAGTGCAAATAAAGAATTCTACTTCCGTTCGAAGAAGGAGACCTCTAGATGAGCTCCAACACCCGAATTAGTGTAAATAGATCCCTAGGGTCAACGTGTTCAAAAGGCCGAGTTCAGAAGGCAAAGCTCTACCAAATTGTTTAGGTTTAGGCTTTAGATGTTAATATAACTATAAGTTTGCAATTTTTTTCTTTATTATTACCCTAAGTCGACATCACCATAAAAATTCTTTGTTAAATTGATTTACTTAGATAATCATAAGTTGTGAAAAAAAAGTACTTAGATATTTGTCTCGTGGGATCAAGCTTAATTATATTGCTACAACAAGACATTGTACGCTTGCAGATTTAATATTCATGTTTTATTCGTGGGTTATTTGTGTGTTGTGTTGTGAAATTTCAAGTTATAAATTTGAAAGTAAAACGCAAAAATGTATTGAGCCTTTCTGGCACATCACGACTCCAAGGTTTTAGTGAGAAAATCAATGAGAGAGTTGGTCTGAGTTCTCACAGTGCCATGACTGCTACTCCTCAGGCTGCATCCAAACTCATAAGCATGTTAGTTTAATTAAACCATTAAACAATAATTGGACTACTAATCATTCGGGTAATCCATGCCGTGGGCGTCCGTGAATAAGTTCTTCGTAAGGTGCTAATGCTTCAACAAAAAATTTCTCCATCATAATGAGTAGAAGATGTAATTGTGAACACCCAAATTTCACCCATGCTTCGTTCTATTATTTTAAGTTATAAATTTGTTTATGTCTTTGATTGATGAGATGATTTGATTGATGACATGAATATATTTGTGATTTATTATGGTAGAATAAGGGTATTTTATTTGCTTATTTTTTTATTTAAATTTGGCCCTCTATTATTTGATTGATTTTGGGTTAGGAATAGATATTAAGTTTGGGTTAACAAAATATGGATCCTCCAGAAATAATAGCCCATTTAAACACATGGCCTGCAGTGGATTTTAATTCTAATTTTCATAGAAATTTAGGATTAATTGTATATTTTGCCTATTTTATGTTTTTATGGAATTTTTATTTGAAAATTTGATGTTGGGTTGATAAAGAGGAAAAGTAATGGAGTAGGAGACAAGTTTAGGGTGTTTTCTGGGTCAGGGAATACTCTAGAAACATGGGAACCAACTAGAAATCGGATTGGAGGAGAAAAGTAAAAAAAAAGGAAAAACTGTACAGTCGGTGGCGGTCATGATGACATGACCGCCACCACCAGGCGGACAAGAAGAGATGACCGCCGGCCCTTGGCGGTCGTCATGACGTAACCGTCGGGGCTATGGCGGTCGTTCCTTACAGAACCTTCTTTTTCCCTTTTTATGGCAACCCTAGCCCACAACCGTCAGATTTAGGGGTTCAATCTCGACCTTTAGATTAATAGGAAGACCCTCTACCCCCTGAACACTATAAATAGAACCCCCATTACACATTAGAGGGACATTAGAATTATTCTCTATACACCCATAAGCTTAGAGCGCTTGGAGAAACCCTTATTCTTTGAGTACAGGAGGCATTAGAGGAGATGAATTTTTTGAGAGATTTCGTGGAGTAGCAAAAACCCAGTAGCAAGAGGAGAGCAAGAGGGTTATGAGAAGGAGGCCAATCGGAGCAATCGTTGGAGGAAATAGCACAAACCCGAGAGGAGCTTTCTTCCCTGCACAGGCCTGGGAAAATCGCAATATCTCGAGCTACAAACATCGGATTGCTGCGTTCTTGAAGTCTCTGGAAGGCTAAGAGAGAGATCTACAATGTTTTTGTTGACTGCAAACGCTAATTCGGCCTCCTTTAGTACCAGTTTTGAATTGAAGTTAAGTCAAGATTTTGTTGAGAAGCGGAAAGCTAACGGGAGTGAGAGGAGGGCTTCAAGAGGTAACCCTAACCCTTCAAATTGATTTTTGATATTGAAATCATGCTGTTGTGATGCTATTGATGATGATGCTTTGATTGTTATGTGAATCCATGTTTAGAACTATGTGGCTTTGACCCCGATCACTCGGGTACGTAGGTAGTCTCCGTCTGAAAATGGATGCAAGCCAAATTGTTGTTTCTTTTCCAGTTATGTTATCGTGATGCTGCTGCTATGTTGTGTGTTGTGTTGATGCTGTGATGTTGATGTTGCTATTGAGATATTGATGTCTTTGTGATAATGTTGATGTTGTGATTATAATGTTGATGCTACTATGATGTCGCCGGGATGTAAGTTATGTGATCGCGATATCGCGGTGATATTGATGTTATGGTTGTGATGTTAATACTGTGGCTTTGATGTCGATGTTACTGTGATGTTGCTGCACTGTCTTTTGTACTGTATGTGTTGTGTGATGCCATGTAAGAACTACGTGAGCTTTGAATCCGGTTGCCGGAGTACGTAGGTGGATTCTAGCGGTGGAATCTCAAGCTCAATTATGTGTTTATTTTCTGATTTGTTTTTGTTTCCGTTCCTTTTGTTTTTGTTGTTCTGTTTTTTGTGCATAAGGCATGCAGGAATCTTCAATTGCACACGATTTCGCCCAAAATGGATGGGTGCCTAACACCTTCCCTTCTGTGACGAACCCCTGAATCGTACATCTTTCAAACGCTATGACAAGTTGTTGTGGGTAATGGATCTAGTGAGGGATCAAATTAATTTATGGTCGGGTCCTCACAGTTGTTAACTCCACTGGGGACTTAAAGGGTTCAAAAAATTGTGTGCAATTGTTGATTACTGTATGCCTCTTTGTTTGTCATATGCGTGCCATGCATTCATGAATTATGTGTGAAGCTTCTACCTTAAGAGGGTACAGGGATCCTAGTCCGGTACATACTGTCATACGGGGTTATTTGCTGGAGCGAACCTGTTTCTCGCCGTTTAGCAATGATAGGGATTAATAGGTGATATGCACATATTTCACATAGTAATAAAGGCATGAAAACTTCTTTATTATTATGATTTCGAATAAAAATCATACATTCTACCTATCTTTCTTTGTTTGATTATTGAATAAATTGCTTGAACTAACAATTATGTTTTCAGGTGTAAAATCGTCCCACTTCGCTACCGAAAACGATCAATTTCGGCCAAAGCTGGAAACCGGGCAGAAACTCGAGCACAGTTCACTCTTTTGCCGATTTCAGAAGCCTCAGAAGTTCAATTAACGAAACTAGTTGGAGATGAAATTAGACATCCTGAGCTTTCCAATGGTATAAAGTTCATAATTTTTGGCCTTGTGGATTAGGAGCAGTAATTAATTCAGTTCAGTCCAGACGTGCAGGAATCCTGCACTGGCCACCGACCCAGTCTTGGTATTTTCATCATAACTCCTACTACACAAGTCCAATTCGGGACTTCTTTATATAGAAAGAAAGATAAACAAATTATCTACAACTTCTTAGAACATCCCAAAGTCCAATTCGGTCGTCTAAAGGTCGAAAATATGCTTCCAAGTCTCGGGTCATGAGTTGTTAACATTGTGACCCCTTTTAGAAGAGCATCATGGCAGCCATTAGCACATGCTTATTGGACAATCTAAGTGGACAACCTGGAAGGCAGTCAAGGAGAATAAAACAGCCTGGAAACAAACATAATTTTCTGGAAAGAAAGCTCAACTATCAGCACATGCAAAAGAGAAGGAATATTCATGCTAAGTAGGAAAAGCAAGTGGCAACCCATACCTTGCAACCACTCCACCAGCAAATGCTTTCAACATTAAGGCCCATTCCAGCACGATTTTGGTGGCTAAAGGACACTAAAATATGTCATCTCCAAGCTGTCCAACTAATGAAGAAGCACTATAAAAAGGTGAGAGCTGAAGGGGGAGAGGAAGCAACACAAAACACACACCTTGAAACCAAAAATTCTGTCAAGTTGTTCCTTTCATTTTCTTTTGAGATTGTTGTGAGGAAACCATGTCTTTCCCATTTTCATTTGTTGTTTCAAGTTCATTCATGAACTAATTTTTCATTCTAGATCATAGGGATGTAGCCTCCCCTAAATTTGCTATGGTTTGATGTACCATTTGCTGCAATTCATTCACAAAGTCATTTTGATTGATTGTTGTGAGCTTATTTCTTGCTTTAAGGAAGTGGCCAGCTTTGTTGCAACAGGAGAAGTCTATTATCCGAAAATCATCAATCATCTTTATTCTAAATGCTGAGAGGGTTTAGGTTATCCTGGAATCAGTAGCAACAACAAGCTTCATTGCTCCTAGAGGTAATCTAATTGACGAAAGTGATTAGGTGACTCTTTGAGACGAGACTAGACTAGCGAGAATGGATAGTTTCATTATAGGTTGCTACACATCAAAATTCATGTGTTTGGATGCAGCTTTCAATAGTACATTCATCCATGGCAAAGGAAGGGCGGTGAATTCCCGAATGATCTAGGCCTTTTATCATTGCTACTTTGTTTATCATTTTCATTGTCATTTCTACTTTCTCTTCTCTTTGCATTCAATTCGATATTTGCTCTCTTATCAATCTTCAATTCCGATATTGTTTCTCTTCATTTTTTTTCTTTGCCATTAGATTGAATTGACTGATATCTTGCCTAGTCTCTGTGGATACGACCTTGAGTACCACGACGATTCTGTGCACTTGCAGGATTGACCACATCAATAGGCCAGCGACCTCACGTGGCACACTGTCACATGTGAGTAGGCCAGACTATCCCTTAGCGACGGTCTTTTAGCTCCCAACCAACATCTACCCTGAGCATCTCATGCATAGTTAATCAATATATGGTACGTGTTTTTCGTATGATTTTTGTTGTGAATTTTTATGCTTTTTGTTTTGATAAAACCCAAAAACCAAAAAAATTAGAAAAGTGTATAAGTCAAAAAAATTTTTTTGGGCCCGTCCCACACTAATAAGGGACGTTGCCCTTTGACCCGGCCCGCTAACCGGCTAGTGGGACTGACGTGACAACTCCTCATAGGGTACAAAATTGTGTGGTGTGAATTGACGCATCTAGTTAACGCACTCTAGGGGTGTAAGTCTATACATGAGCATTGATGATGATTTTTGGTGTTGTTACCCGGTCTACCTTATTTTTGAAATCCACAATCGCATACATTGAACATTGCATCACATGTTTTTCAAATAAAAAAAAAAAACAAATCAAGCCAAGGCGGGTTCTCTGCACAATCCAGAGTTTTCTTCAAAATCTTGAGTTTTCTCGAAAAATTGCTTTCAAAGGAAAAAACATGTTTTGTGAGTATATCCTATCCTACTTTCCTATCATGTTTTGGAAAAAAAAAAGTTTAAGTCTAGGCTTCCCGATGGCCGTGAACTTTACCACCAGAGAATTGAACCCTTAGGACACCATGGGTGAGTAGCGCTTTAGCTGGGTGGAGATGATGAAGACATTGAAAATCATGGATGTAGGTGATGACTTTATAAGTGGGGAGTAGACATGGCAATGATGAAGACAATGGGGAACGTGGATGTATCCTGAGATGGTGACTATGAGATGATGATTAAGTTGAGGTCTCGAATTGAGAAGTCGAGGAATAGGGAGAGTTGATGTTTGGGCATTCTCCCAGAGAGGGAGATGTAAGCCCCAAATTTTATTTGTGAACCGCATTGATAAGCCGAGCCGAGGAGCCGAACTGACCAACTAAGTTGTTAAGTCGAGGTGACAGGTAGAGTTGAGGAGTCAAGTTGATGAGTAGAGTTGAAGCAATGACGATGACGGTGAGAACGAAGATGGAGATGGCAGCGAGGGAACAATGGAGAGGGTTAACAGAGGGTGGTAAGATGATAAAGATAACATTGGAGATGATACGTTTCAAAAAGTGGATAAGAAGTGCAGGTAGAGTTGACAAGGCACCCCTAGGCTGAATGTGTTACTCGAGCGAGTATGGTGTAGACAAGGCAAGAAGTTGAGTTACTAAGCCGAATTGATGAGTCAAGTTGAGGTGCTGGTAAACTGCGTTGATGGGTTGAGACAATGCCATTGAGCCTTCTCGTGAGAGGAGATGTAAGCCCCAACATTTTTAAAAAATGAGGCAAATTGGTGAGATGACGTTGAGAAGAGATGCAAATCCTGATTTTTGGGAGTAAGAAACGACGAGGGGGAATGAGATGCAACGAGATATGACGATGAAGAGGACGAAAGGAGCAAAGATGGGGGTGGCTGTGAAACAATGGCAATAACAAGGGGGTGATGAGACAGGTGGTAGAGAGAGACCATTCAATTAACGAGTAAATGGGAAGTACAAATGTAGAGAAAATCGATTAGTACCCATGGATTAAATTGCTAAGTATAGATAGATGACGACCGAGAGTTCAGAGAGGAAGTGTAGATGCTCTTCATAAGTCCAGAACATGAGTCGATTTGAGGGGATTTGACAATACATATCAATGGTACCGTTGTGAATTTCACGTAGAGGAATGAGATCTATTCTTTGGTATTCGTGTGGCGGGTTGATTGTCAGTGACTTCATGAATTCCATTGGATCAATTTAGGGGATCATAAAACAAATTACGAAGACCTAATTTTGTGAATGTAACCCAGTCCTACTCAAGCCAATCTCCAAACACTTACCCTCACCGATTCCCACACACTTACTCGCACTATCCATCAAACACACACCCGCACTAGCTTTCAAACAACTGTTCAACCCAGCCTCCATATCGATGCCATCAAATTCACTTTGAACACTTGTCTAGAAGAGTTACTTCCCGGAGATGAATCTAGCTTCCAAAAGAATTTTATCCAGGTGCACTTGTTCAAAAGGGTCACTCCCCTCGAAGAAAAAAGAAAATTCAAAAAAGAGAGAAGAAGAAAAAAAGAGAAAATGAGAAAAAAAATGAGAAAGTGACCCTTAAGTGTTTGAATGTTGATTCATCACCCATTCATTGAAATCGAGACAAGTGTTCCCCCATCGACCCATCATATTGAGCCTCCCACAAAACACCTTCTTAACAAATACTTCAAACACGAGACACCACATTCATAGATACGTAGACAATCTGGCAACGGGCCCGGTCTATCAAATTGTTGGTTCCCGGATTGATTCAATGGAAAGATTGGAGTTATTCCTAGATGAAAATGCCACAGTATTGATTGTATCACCAGATCCCCTTCTTCGAACTCTTTTCCCAGCTCCCAGGAAGTTGTAGTTATCAATCGAGCCCGTTTCTCTCAATAAACTCACTTTGCAATCGTTTCCCAGTTCCCAAGAAGCTATAGTTATCAATCAAGCCCGCCTCTCCCAAAAGACTCATTTTTCATTTGTTTCCCAGTTGCCAAGAAGCTATAGTTATCAATCGAGCCTGCCTCTCTCAATAGACTCACTTTGCACTCGTTTCCCAGCTCCTAGGAAGTTGTAGTTATCAATCGAGCCTGATTGTCTCAATAGACTCACTTCGCATTCGGCTATTAGTGGTATACCTCTCCAGATGACTCTTGAATTCCTTGCTAATCCCTCATTGAAATTGATAGTTTACCTCTCCAATGGTCACCCGAGTACACTTGGCCTGAGCGGTCTATGTCTTCCTCGAGTTTAGTAATCTTGGTATTTCCATAGTGTCTATGGCTGATGTCCCTAGCAAAAGGAGAAAAGAGAAAGAAAAATCAAAATGGAAAAAAAGAGAGAAAAGGAAAAAGAAGGGAGCCTGCTAGATTGAAAACCTGAAAGGGCGCTCTATGGAAAAGTTACTGCCAAAAGAGAAAACGGGGATAGTAGCCAATGATGACAAAGACATACCAATACACTAGACCATGTTTCTCCTCGAAGTAAAGAATGCTCATCGAAAAAAAATAAATCACTCTGTTGACCACGTCTTACACCGCCATCCGGAAACATCGCCTCTATCTAGTTTCGAAGGGATATCCAATCAGCCATCCACCCATCCAACGACCTTATCTTGCTAAACGATTCTCCATCTATCCAGAAACCTTTCTACAAGAAGTGCTTACCCTTAAGGTCCTAGTTAGAATTTCAGGTGAATAAGTTTGTAGTTATTGGGAATCCTTCTCTTAGAAGCTTTTGTGTTTTTGATAGGATGACTTGCCTTTGTTTTGAAATTGCTTGACGCTCACCTTGACTCGGTGGATTTTTCAATGTTCATGCATCATATTAGGGGAATTTTGCACACAAAACACACCATGTAGAAGTAGATTTCATTTGCATTCAGAAAGGAAAAAAATAAAAACAAGAACACATCATGTAGACGTAGGAAACACTTGCATTCATATAGAAGAAAATCGAGAGGGAGAGAATAGGAGAGGAAGAAGAGAGAAAGAGAACAACATGTCATAACACTTGCATATAGAAACTAGGGGTATCCCCATGCATTGAGGAGATAAGCACATTTGGAACATGCTCATTTACACATAGGACGTGGATTCCTTAAACGAGGTTGATCTGGTTGAAATACATTTTCCATGAAAAGAGAGGACATAAAAAACTCCTCATCTTGTGTAGACTTAGAGATCCTAGAGTTGTTAGCCAGAGGGGCGTGGTATGCCAAGTTCTTGTACACAGTGTTGATTATAGACCAGTGGGCATGCCATGCCCATACCTGAGAATTAGATTCCAGCCGCAGATAAAGTGTTAGTGTAATATGCCCAAAAGCCAATCATTGGATGATTATATAGTCATGTATATTTATTAAAATTTTATTAAAATAAATATGTTTATGTGATAAACGCTTGCACATATTTATAACCCTAGAATATCTCATATTCTTAAAATGTCGCTAGTCGATTATTATTATGGATGGATTGTAATAATAAAATAAGACTAGCGTATGCTGAGAATCATATGAGATATGAATTCTACATACGGGTACAAGTTAGAGAACTTGTGGTCTGGATTGACCCGACATAAGAACACTACATGGAACGTTATATGATTGTCATTAATGGTTCTTATATGTATTGTCCTTAGACCTGAGATCATCAAGGTTCCCAACATGTGAGTCATATACTTTGATATTACTCTTGGCTATTCGTAACTGAGTAGACCTTAGTGTAATCATTGGGTATATGATATAATGTGTAGTAGGTTTTGTATGATCAAGATGGGATTCGTCCAACCCTTATAACGGGTATATTATCAGATGGGCCTCTTGATAGAGTTGAACTGTAAATACATGGCCATGCTGGGATTATGTGATATGGTGATATCATTAGTATCCGCTTTACACAGTTAGCTCGGGGATCAAGAAACTTAGATTAAATATATACGAGATTGACTTATTCCATGTCTCGTGTTTAATCTTGATAATTTGACGAATGGATAATGACATGTTTCCGAGGCATAATGAATCAGTACGGATCTTGTCGTTTGGGTAGCAATGATGTGTTGCTAGACGCCACTCATTGTTTATAATTGTAAATGAGTTTACAATTATTGCCAAACATTACAAGTGCCTACAGGGTCACACATTTAGAACTGTTGATTCAAGCTGGTGGTTAAACCATGGTTGGACCATGGTTCGACCAGGTATTTGAGCTAGTGGTTAGACTGTGGTTGGACCATGGTTGGACTGAGTCGTTTTCGATTGATTTGGTTCACTAATTGTTAGAATTATTGAACCAAAATTAATTCCATATGATGTGTAATCCCATTAATGCTTAGTGGAGCATTAAGGCATAGTGGAGACATGATTAGACTTAAAGGATAATCATGATGGATAATGCTTGATGTTGTTGGCCATTGTCTTATTAATCTATGCATTAATTGTGTGTATAAATAGAGGTTGATAATCAGATTATCTACACACAACATTCATATCAGACTTCTATACACACACACACTTTCTTTGAGAAAGAAAGATACACATCAAACACTAGTTCTAGCTCTCGAAAATCCTGCAGCTAGCACTGCAGTTCGGGAGTGCTCGGGTTGGTGATCGTGAGACGGTTGCTAGCTAGTTATCGACGGTTCGTGTGGATACCGTAGAGGAGTCGGATTTCTGTCCGGTTATAGCTGATTCAACTCAACAGTTGAGTGAAAGATCTCAACCATTTCCAGGTACGATTTTGTTATTCGGGTTACTTTGTTTCACATGGATCCTCCATGAGTTTTAAGGTTTTTGCTGCGCATATTATTTCATTGTTTGCATGCCCGGTTACTTACAGTGGTAGCGGAGCCACCTTGTGAAACGCTAAACCGAATTTGTTGTGCATATGTATGATATGCTCCTGTTGATATACATGATATGTTGTATGTGATGTAGCATGATCATGATATATTGAATTCGTTTTTTATATGTGATATATATTGAGGTTGTTTTTGTCAAAAGTGTTTTGACAGCAAGTACTTGATTGGTATGTGATACAAATCAAGGTGTTCTTGGCAGTAAGTCGAAAGAGTCCAACAAAGGAAAAATCGATTGTCGGTTTGCTTATAGAACGATTGTCGTTCTAGTACAGCAGGGCCTAAACATCGATGTTGGTTAGACGAACATCGATGTTCACATGAAGATTAGCCTTGGCCGAGACTACTAAACATCGATGTTCTGTGACAAACATCGATGTTTTGGCAGAATTTTGAAACATCGATGCTGTATGACAAACATCGATGTTCTAATGTCGAGTGGCCTTGGCAGAATTCTCAAACATCAATGTTCAGGATTAAACATCGATGTTTATGAGTTCTGTCAAGATGGTTTGAGGCTTCAAATTCTCGAACATCGATGTTTAAAAGTATTGCCAGAAATCTTGAACTTCCAAAACTCTAAAACATCGATGTTCAAGGATTAAACATCGATGTTCTTGAGCTCTGCCAAATAGTTTGGAGTTCCAGATTCTCAAAACATCAATGTTCAGATCAAGACATCAATGTTCTTGAGCACTGCCAAGTAGTTGGGAGAATCATATTCTCAAAACATCGATGTTTCAAGTTAAACATCGATGTTCCTATGTATTTTTGGTTTCCAAATTTACATAACATCAATATATGATTTGTTGATTATATGCATGTGATGTATAAACATAATATGATGATATAAATATTAAGTTCCTCTTGTGTTGCCTTCCATGATAAGCACTCATCATTGCTTAGATCAACACTTGGTAGGTTTTGCCAAAGCAAAGTGCCAATGTTTATTCTAGCAAGGTGCGATGGGATAATTGTAATATCCAAACTGTTTATTGTGGGTTGAACTTAACTAGGTCATCTTAATAGGATTGAGGACTTAGAGGCAAAGAGTTGAGCTATGCCTATGAGATAGACAAGAACAAGTGTTGTTCACTCAACTATCCAAGAGTTGCATGAGATGTAATTGACAAGAGTTGTCTACATAAATAAATATGATGTAAGTGATCAGCCAAAGCTGACTTATCTTGTAGTGAAATATGGATCTTGGCCTACTTATCATATCTTGATTCATAGTAGGAGCATCATTTAATAAAATTCCTTATTAAATGATTTTATGTATACATGACTCTTACTTGTGTGAGTTGATCATTGTTGTAGAGCTACCATGACACAAAACACTAGCACACAATCACTGCGATCTGTCCTTGAGAAGGAAAAGCTGACTGGGAATAACTTCCTAAAGTGGCATCGCAATTTGAGGATAGTCCTCAAACAAGAAAAGAAGTTGTTTGTCCTTGAAGGGCCCGTTCCTAACGAACCGGTGCCTAATGCTCCTAGGACGGAAAGAGATGCTTACAAGAAGCATGTTGATGATGCATTGGATGTTGCTTAGGCTTGTGAACATGGACTCTGAGCTTCAGAAGCAACATGAGAACTTGGGTGCATTCGATATGATCGAGCATCTGAAAATGATTTTTGGAGAGCAGGCAAGGCATGAGTGGTATGAGACCTCTAAGGCATTGTTCCATTGCAAGATGGATGAGTCATCACCGGTGGGACCTCATGTGCTCAAAATGATTGGATACATTGAGAGCCTTGAGGGTTTAGGTTTTCCTTTGCAAAAGGAGTTGGCTGTTGATCTAGTCCTGCAATCGTTGCCGGATAGTTACAGCCAATTTGTCATGAATTTCAATATGAATCATCTTGACAATTCTTTGTCTGAGTTGCTTAACATGTTAGGAACAGTTGAGCAACAAATGAAGGCAAACAAATCCAACAACATTTTGATGGTTGAAAAAGGCAAAGGAAAGGGTAAAGCCAAGTTTTACAAGAGGAAGAAATGTGCCAAAAAGTTTGGTGCTTGTGCATCTTCTTGTTCCCATGTACTGAAACCCAAAGGTGGTATTGCAAAGGAAGGACAATGTTTCCATCAACAAACCTGACCATTGGAAACATAACTACCCTGTTTACCTTGAAGAGGTGAAGAAACAGAAGGGAAGTAAGACTTCCACTTCAGGTATTTTTGTTATAGAAGCTAATATCTCTATCTCTACATCATGGGTATTAGATACCAGATGTGGTTCTCATATTTGTGTAAATGTACAGGAACTGAGAAAGAGTAGAAGATTAGCAAAGGGAGAGATAGACCTGCGCATTGGAAATGGAGCAAGAGTTGATGCATTAGCCGTAGGAATTTACTATCTATCCTTACCGATTGGTTTGGTTTTAGAACTTAACGATTCTTATTATGTACCTACCATAAGCATGAATTTGATTTCTGTTTCTTGTCTGGACAAGAAAGGTTTTTCTTTTGTAATAAAGAACAACTGTTTTTCTATTTATTTCAATGATATTTATCGTGGTGGTGCATATTTGAGCAATGGTTTGTACGTTCTAAACCTAGAAACACCAATCTATAACATTAATACGAAGAAGGTTAGATTAAACGGTTCTAATGAAACCTATCTCTGGCATTGTCGATTGGGCCATATAAACGAGACTCGTATTTCTAAACTCCATAAAGATTGACTTTTAGACTCATTTGATTTTGAATCATATGAGACATGTGAGTCATGTTTATTAGGCAAAATGACGAAGGCTCCTTTTGCTGGTAAAGGTGAAAGAGCTTTGGACTTGTTAGGTCTTATACATTCTGATGTATGCAGACCTATGGCAACATAGGCTAGAGGTGGATTTCAATACTTCATTTCATTTACTGATGATTACAGTATATATGGCTATGTGTATCTAATGAAACACAAGTCAGAATCCTTAGAAAAGTTCAAAAAATTCAAGAATGAAGTACAAAATCAACTCGGCAAGAGTATTAAAATGCTTCGATCTGATCCAGGAGGTGAATACTTAGACCGAAATTTTCTTAATCATCTAAAGGAATGTGGTATAGTATCTCAACTTACTCCACCATGAACACCTCAATGGAATGGTGTATCTGAAAGGCGGAATAGAACTTTATTAGACATGGTTCGTTCTATGATGAGTCAAGCTAACCTTCCTTCTTCATTCTGGGGACATGCATTATTGAATGCTGCATTTACACTTAACCGTGTTCCATCTAAATCGGTTGAAAAGACACCATATGAGATATGGACTGGGAAGCGTCCCGGTTTGTCTTTTATGAGGATTTGGGGTTGTGAGGCTTTCGTGAGACGAGAAGCATCAGATAAACTCGGCCTTGAATCGGACAAATGCCTCTTTGTTGGATATCCTAAGGAAACTAAAGGATATTATTTCTATAATCAGGCTTTCGTACTGCTATTTTTCTAGAAAGAGAATTTATTTCTAGAGAGATCAGTGGGAGGAAAATAGAACTCGAAGTAGTTCGAGATATAGAGGCTGAGATGGAATAAGGACAGGAACCACAAGTTGTTGTGGGTGAGAATCCTGTACCTGTAACACGCGGACCGCGTAGGTCTGATAGGACTCGGTATGAGCCTGAGAGATATGGATTTCTTACGACTCATACTAGAGACGTGATGCTCATAGATGAGGATGAGCCCACTTCCTAACAGCAAGCTATTACGGGTCCAGACTTTAAGAAGTGGCTAGAAGCCATGAATTCGGAGATGGAATCCATGTATGAAAACAAGGTATGGACCTTGGTTGATCCACCTGAAAGGGTAAAACCCACAGGGTGCAAATGGGTCTTAAGAAAAAGACCGACATGGATGGTAAAGTGATTACCTTTAAAGGGCAATTGGTTGCGAAAGGTTTCAAGCAAGTTCATGGTATTGACTATGATGAAACTTTCTCTCCAGTTGCCATGGTTAAATCCATCTGGATTCTATTGGCTATAGCAGCATACCATGATTATGAGATATGGCAAATGGATGTCAAAACCGCTTTCCTTAATGGAAATCTTTTAGAGGAGGTGTTCATGACACAACCTGAAGGTTCTGTCACTCCAGAGAATGCTAATAAGGTATGCAAATTGAAGAGATCCATTTATGGATTGAAGCAAGCTTCTAGGAGTTGGAATCTTCATTTTAATGAAGTGATCAAAGAGTTTGGTTTCATTAAAAATGAAGATGAGCCATGTGTTTACAAGAAGGTTAGTGGGAGCACAATCGTTTTCTTACTGTTGTATGTTGATGACATTCTACTCATTGGGAATTTTATTCCGACACTACAGCCTGTAAAGACTTGGTTGGGAAAGAATTTCTCAATGAAGGACTGAGGAGAAGCTGCCTATGTGTTAGGCATAAAGATCTATAGAGATAGATCCAAAAGACTTCTTGTACTAAGTCAAAGTACATATATTGACAAGGTGCTAAATTGGTTTAGCATGTAACATTCCAAGAAAGGTTTCTTGCCCATGTCACATGGCATATCTCTCTTAAAGAATCAATGTCTAGTGCATCTATCATGTATGCCATGCTATATACTCGAACGGATGTCGCATATGCTTTGAGTGTCACAAGCAGATATCAATCTGATCCCGGTGAAAGTCACTGGACAGTGGTTAAGAACATCCTTAAGTACTTGAGAAGGACTAAGGATGCATTCCTTGTATATGGAAGCATTGATAAGCTTGTTGTAAAGGGTTACACAGATGCTAGCTTCCAAACTGACAGGGGTGACTTTAGATCGCAGTCAGGATATGTGTTTTGTCTTAGAGGCAATGTAAGGCTGTGCAAAGTTCTTTCTGAGAACAATGTAGCAGATCCTTTAACTAAGCCGCTCACACAGCAGAAGCATGATGGTCATGCTAGATCCCTTGGTATTAGATACATGGATGATTGGCTTTAGTGCAAGTGGGAGATTGTTAGTGTAATATGCCCAAAAGCCAATCAATGGATGATTATATAGTCATTTATATTTATTAAGGTTTTATTCCAATAATATGTTTATGTGATAAATGCTTGCACATATTTATAACCTTAGAATATCTCATATTCTTAAAATGTCCCTAGTCGATTATTATTATGGATGGGTCGTAATAATAAATTAAGACTAGCGTATGCTGAGAATTATATGAGATATGAATTCTACATACGGGTACAAGTTAGAGAACTTGTGGTCTTGATTGACCCGACATAAGAACACTACATGGAACGTTATATGATTGTCATTAATGGATCTTATATGTATTGTCCTTAGACTTGAGATCATCAAGGTTCCCAACATGTGAGTCATATACTTTGATATTACTCTTGGCTATTCGTAACTGAATAGACCTTAGTGTAATCATTGGGTATATGATATAATGTGTAGTGGGTTTTCTATGATCAAGATGGGATTCGTCCAACCCTTATAACAGGTATACTATCAGATGGGCCTCTTGATAGAGTTGAACTGTAAATGCATGGCCATGCTCGGATTATGCGATATGGTGATATCATTAGTATCCGCTTTACACAGTTAGCTCGGGGATCAAGAAACTTAGATTAAACATATACGAAATTGACTTATTCCATGTCTCGTGTTTGATCTTGATAATGTGACGAAAGGATAATGACATGTTTCCGAGGCATAATGAATCAGTATTGATCTTGTCGTTTGGGTAGCAATGATGTGTTGCTAGACGCCGCTCATTGTTTATAATTATAAATGAGTTTACAATTATTGCCAAACGTTACAAGTGCCTACAGGGTCACACACTTAGAACTGTTGATTCGAGCTGGTGGTTAAACCATGGTTGGACCATGGTTCGACCAGGTATTTGAGCTAGTGGTTAGACCGTGGTTGGACCATGGTTGGACCGGGTCATTTTGTGTTGATTTGGTTCACTAATTATCAGAATTATTGAACCAAAATTAATGCCATATGATGTGTAATCCCATTAATGCTTAGTGGAGCATTAAGGCATAGTGGAGACATGATTAGACTTAAAGAATAATTATGATGGATAATGCATGATGTTGCTGGTCATTGTCTCATTAATCCATGCATTAATTGTGTGTATAAATAGAGGTTGATAATCAGATTATCTACACACAACATTCATATCAGACTTCTATACACACACACACTTTCTTTGAGAAAGAAAGATACACATCAAACTCTAGCTTTCAAAAATCCTACAGCTAGCACTGCAGTTCGGGAGTGCTCGGGTTGGTGATCGTGAGATGGTTGCTAGCTAGTTATCGACGGTTCGTGTGGATACCGTAGAGGAGTCAGATTTCTGTCCGGTTCTAGCTGATTGAACTCATCAGTTGAGTGAAAGATCTCAACCATTTCCAGGTACGATTTTGTTATTCGGTTTACTCTGTTTCATATGGATCCTCCATGAGTTTCGGGCTTTCCACTGCGCATATTATTTCATTGTTTGCATGCCCAGTTACTTACACAAAGGGCATGTCATGCCCGATTTTTGACTCGTAGAGATGACACCACGCATTATGGGCATAGTTGCCCGAGTTTTTGAGGTAATCCTACATTTTGGCCATTCTCAATAGAACGAGTAGTAAGGCCAAACCTTTTGTGAATTGATATGAGGGGCACAGCGGGCTCGTGAGACACAAGGGGCATGCTACCCTATGATTTGGGTTCACTTCTTGGGGCATGCTACCCCTTGTTTCGATGTTGCTGCTTCTTGGGACATGCTACCCCATAATTTGAGATGATCTCTTCTAGGGCATGCCACTCCGTGTTTCGAGTTTATACATCCTAGGGCTTGCTACCCTGTCAAACCGATAATTTCAATACCTAGCTGCTAAACTGTTGACTGATGTGAAGACATGATAAACCTTGGGTTGGAACACCCCATGATTCGTAGAATATTTCTTCCCTAATGATGTTGAGATAGATTCCCAGGATGAGATCCCCTCACAGTATCCAGTCAAGTCGGTAGCCAGTTGAATAGGTCGAACACCAGGTCCCAGAATAGGTTACGAGTTAGGATTCAAACATCCTTTTCCAGTCACCAGATCCCAGAATAGATTCCAGGCTAGATGTTTAAACATCTTTTTTCAAACACCAGATCCCAGAATAGATTCCAGGATAGATGATTCAAACATCCTTTTCCAGATACTAGATCCCATAATAGATTTCAGACTAGATGTTCAAAAATCCTTTTTCAAACACCAGATCCCAAAAAAAGCTGCAGACTAGACCAGGTCCCAGAATAGAATCCAGGTTAGAAGATTGAAACATCCTTTTCCATATCAGATCCCAGAACAAATTATGAGCTAAAACTGAGATTATTTCCAGAGCCCAGTATAGGTTACGGGTTAGGCGTGTTCTTTCCTACACCGAGTCCAGTTTCTAGTTATTCAGAATAGGTTACGGGTTAGGCGTGTCCATTCCTACATTGAGTCCAGTTTCCAGAATCCAGTTATTCAGAATAGGTTACAGGTTAGGCGTGTCCTTTCCTACACCGAATCCAGAATCCAATTATCCAGAATAGGTTACAAGTTAGGCGCGTCCTTTCCTACCCCGAGTCCAGCTTCAAGAATCTAGTTATCCAGAATAGGTTATGGATTAGGCGTGTCCTTTTCTACACCGAGCCCAGTCTCCAAAATTCAGTTATCTAGAATAGGTTAAGGGTTAGGCGTGTCCTTTCCTACACCGAGTCCAGTTTCCAGAATCCAGTTATCCAGAATAGGTTATGGGTTAGACGTGTCCTATCTTACACCGAGTCCAGTTTCCAGAATCAAGAATAGGTTACGGGTTAGGTGTGTCCTTTCCTACACCAATCCAGTTCCCAGAATCCAGTTATCCAGAACAGGTTATGGGTTAGGCGTGTCTTTACCTATACCGAGTCCAGTTTCCAAAGTCCAGTCATCCAAAATATGTTACGGGTTAGGCGTGTCCTTTCCTATACCGAGTCCAATTTCTAGAATCCAGTTATCCAGAATAGGTTAAGGGTTAGGTGCGTCTTTGCCTACACCGAGTCCAATTTCCAAAGTCCAGTCATTCAGAATAGGTTACGGGATAGGCGTTTCCAATACCTACATCAAGATTTTTCCAGAATAGGTTACGAGAGAGGCATGTCTTTTCCTACACCGAGTCCAGTTGTCCAGTCCATACATCGAGATCTATCCAGAATAGGTTACGGGTTAGGTGTATCCTTTCCTACCCCAAGTCAAATTATCTAGCATAAGTTAAGGGCTAGAATTTTGAACATTCTCTCCTACGCCGAGACAGGTCACGAACCAGCTTTTCCTCCCAGTGGACCACTATCTCCAGCAAATACTAAAGGATTAGATGATTCCTTATTCCCTAGTGGAATACTCCCAGAACATTGAATGTTCCAACCCATGGCACACATGTTGAGCATCAGTATCAACTGTAGCACACTCCTTCAAATTCGGCTGTTCTTCTTTTTGTTGGTTCGTCTTCAGTTTTCTAAAGCCTTACCAACAAGGGGCATCTATGAACAACCAAATTCGACCCATGCTTCGTTCTACTATTTTGAGTCATAAATTTGTTTATGTCTTTGATTGATGAGATAATTCGATTGATGTCATAAATATATTTGTGATTTATTATGGTAGAATAAGGGTATTTTTATTTGCTTATTTCTTTTATTTATTTTTGGTCCTCTAATTTTTGTTTGATTTTGGGTTAGGAATAGATAATAAGTTTGGGTTAATAAAATATGAATCTTCCAAAAATAATAGCCCATTTAAACACATGGCTGGATTTTATTTCTAATTTACATGGAAATTTAGGATTAATTGTGTATGTTTCCTATTTTGTGTTGTTATGGAAGTTTTATTTGAAAAAATTGATGTGAGGTTGATAAAGAGGAATAGTAATGGAGTAAGACACAAGTTTAGGGTGTTTTCTGGTTTAGGGAATACTCTAGAACGCGTAGGAACCAACTAGGAATCGAATTGGAGGAGAAAAAGTAAAAAAAAAAATAGAAAAAACGGCACAGTCGGTGGCGGACATGGTGATACGACCGCCACCACCAGGCGGACAAGAAGAGACGACCGCCGGCCCCTGGCAGTCGTCACAACCTGACCGCTGTGTCTGTGGCGGTCGTTCCTTCCAGAACCTTCTTTTTGCCTCTTTTTCGCAATCCTAGCCCACAACCGTCAGATTTAATGGTTCAATCTCGACCAGGATAACCCCACCGGAGGTCCTATAACATATCTCAAAAACTTGTTTGAGTCCTATAATCGAAAAATAACTCATTCGAGTCCTGTAACATTTTAAAGTAACACCGAACAGGTCCCCATCCAATTTTCTATCCATTCTTTTCTTATGTGGCAGTAAGTATGTATGTGGAAAATGATTGATTTCAAAGAAAATAATAATAAAAATAATAAAATTTAAAATTTACAATTAGCAATAAAACATTGACAATTAAAAGTATAATTAGTCAATAAAATCACAATTAATTATAATTGATGATAATTATCCAATAAATGACAATTAATTATAATTAATGAAAAATAATCAATATAATTTGCACTAATCACTCTCCTCCTTCCTCCCTCCCAAAATTGAAACTCCCCCAAAATATTACCACCACCATAACATTACTCACAGTCGCCCACCGAACCACCAAAAACAACCAAACCCTACTTCACAGCCACCATCAAGATTCCAACCCTTCCACAAAATCCTGAGCAAAACAACACAATGAAACAAACAGTAAGCCCGATTTGTGGCAGAATTTGACCAACATCAAAGGAACCAAGAAAAAGCTAAATAAGAGAAGAAGGAAGGGGAGCTGCAGTAAGGAGGAGAGTGGCTTGATGATGGTGGCTCCTGCTGTTGGCGATAGCGACGGCTACGGTTGAGCTCACCCTTCGAGTTGCAGCACACGGAGGCCAAGGCGAGCACAGTCTGAGGTCTCTCTTGCCGATTTTGATGGCGGTGGTGATTAACCTCCATGGTGGCACCATTAAACGAGGAGTGCCCTAACTTCTCGACTTTCAATCGTGTCTCGGCCAAACCAGAGAGAGAGAGAGAAGCGATGGAGGGAGCTCGGAGGAGGCTTGAATATGAGATGGCGAAGACGTGACACGTGGACGGTGGCATTCAATTGGGGACAAGGGTGACCGGCGGAGGTGCTGGCGGACATCCCTACATGACCGCCGGCAGTGGCGGTCATGGGTGCCCAGAATCCCCGATTTTTCCAATTTTGTTTCTAATTCGATCCTACGCGGTTTCGGACCAGATTTTCGGGCATAATCTTCACCATTAAGCAGGTCCACGGCCCTAGGCTTCCCAGAACACTATAAATAGGACCCCTCAAACACATTTCAAAGGACACAACATTCTTCACATACACAGCCATAAGCTCTTGTAACTTGGAGAAACTCTACCTCTCCAAGCCTAGAAATATAATTTAGGCAGAAACTCTGGAGAGATTTTGTGGGGAGTGTTAGCAGTAGTGCAGCAAGGAGGAAACAAGAAGAGGATCAACCATAGAGCTAAGGAGTGGCAAGAAGGTGGGTGGAGAACACAACCCATTGCATGGAGCTAGAGGAGGGTTAGAAGAGGTAACACTAAACTCTTTTGATTGTTCCTTTGCTAATTATATGCTGATGCTTTTGATGATGTAAGTGGCGATATAATGCCAGGCTTAGAACTACGTGGCTTTGACCCCGGTCTCTCAGGTAAGTAGGTAGTCTCGGTTTTACAACGGGAAGCAAGCCAAATCTTCTTCTTCTCCCCTTCTCTTTATTTTCTACACATGCACACCTACACAAGGCACATTTGTATTTTACAATTGCACAAGGTCTCAACTCAACATGGATGGGTGCCTAACACCTTCCCATCCGTGACAAACCACCAATCCCATGTCTTTGGTTCGACATCACCATGTAGCCTAAAAGAGTCACACAAAGGTTTTTCCTAAATTTTGCCCTTAATAAAGATTAGGTGGTGACTCCATTGACAAGGGATTGACCAGAGGAAGAAGGTGAATAGGCCCAAGTGATTTTGGGTCGGTTTTTTCACAGAGTGCCAATTTTAATGGCAAAGAAGAGTACATGTACCAAAATACCATAAATTTGACCCATTCGGGTCAGTTTTTTGTGGATTTGGGTTAAAAGTGGGGTACCCGTGTGTCTTGGCTCGGTGGCAGGGATATTGCCTCGTAGCTGTGGCTTAAATACGATGCCCTGCAATTCGTGATCATTCTTCCCAAATGCATTTGAACTTGCTTGATTCCAATGGATAGAACCGATTCGATGATTCCGGGAATAGAGGAATTAGCCGCTTCCCAAAGAACTATCATTCCAAACATATTCCCAGTTGCTACTAGAAGAGTCACAGGGTTCTCACTTAAAACCCATTGGCCTCGACAGAATATGCATGCACGGTATTCACACTCGGACTAAATTTGTTCATTTCGCTCCTTACTTGAGAATAGGCTTAATTTGTGAACCGTATTGCTTCTTTACGGGATATGAGAGGCTCGCTCTCACTCAGATTTCTTATCTTTGTACAAAATATCAAGCCCTTACTCGGCAAGTAATCATCATGAATTTGAAAAAAAACTCACAAGAATGTACGACACACCAGTATTCTTGGTGTTTTCTTAATTGTTTAAAGACAAGGAGTCGTCACCAAAGCTTATTGGGAAAATTTGAGAAAAACCTACGAATGATTCCTCTTAAAACACAAGTCTCGAAACCAAGAGGAGGGTATAGGGTTTTGTTTTTTGCTAGCCACCACTTTTCCTGGGACAACGCCAATAATATTAGATGCCATGGTCAATGTGTACATTTCATAGCAGATAAATACAAATACTTCAAGTTAAAAATATGCACTGCACATGTGAAAAGTGTGCATGTGATATGAAATTATGCTAGAAAAGTGTGCATGTTACAAATTTGCATTTTGTCTGCTTGAGGAAGACTACGTGTCACGCGGTGCGCGACGGGCGTTCGAGAATTGCATGGAGCAATCAAGAGGAGCCCGGAAGGTGCAAGAGCCGTGTAGACGTCTCTAGAGAAGTGCGGAATTCTCTAGAGCTCGGGTCAAAGTTTGGGAGTTCTAGTCAAACTTGGGTTTGACCGAGTCAACATTTGGGGATAAGGTTTGACTAGATATTTTGGGGGATGTTTCTAGACATGTGTGGGTAGACATGTGTAGATAAGGATGGGTAGATATTTTAGGGGAAATATCTAGCCTTGTAAATTGTTAGCCGTTAGATCGTAGGGCTTTTTGGGGTGCAATCCTAGCCGTCTGTTGAGGAGGTGGGATTGTCTATAAATAGGGAAAGGGTCCCCTCATTTGTGGGTAGATGGAAACCTAGGAAAATGGAGAGTTAGGAATTGGGGAATTCCGTTGTACATGAGCACGAGGCTCACACTTGTACAAACTCTTTGTGAATTAATATACTCTTTGCTTTCCCTCCAATACTTTCCAAACACTTGCTTTCACTTATTGGGTTTTGGTTTGTTCTTCCACCAAGCATATTTGTGGAGTGTTAGGCTGATTTAGGCTTGAGTTTGGAGATCTTGCCTAAGTGCCGCACGGGATAGCGTTGGGATTTCGTAGTGCCGTGACGTTTGGTAGCGGAGCCAATTCGTTCAAACTCCGATGTCCGAGGTGGCTGCACGCCCCACTAGGTTGTTGGGGAGAGGGTAATGACCCCGTGACGATGGTGGAGTAATGTCAGAGGTGGCTGCACGCCCCAATAGGTGGATCTTTTGGGGAGAGGGTAATGACCTCCTGACAATGACAGAGCCAAGTTCGCTAGCTTGGGAGATGGCTTGTAGGGATTGTTGAAGGAGAGCCCGTTCCTAGGGAGGAACAACGCGTTTCCGAGGTAGCAAGAAGTCTTCTAGGGAGAGGACTAAATTGTGGAGCGGAGTGCGAGTCGAGGCTTGCGTGGGTGACGCTTGCCGTTGGGGATAATGGCGACATGGTTGAAGAGGTAGGCTGAGGCATCAAGGAGCAATGGTCAGGGGACCTTATGGAGCTCCGAGGGGAGATGCAAGGCACTCTCAACGTAGTCGTGGACTCGTAGAAGAAGGAGATGGACGATTTGAGGGGCCGCCCAGACCACATGTTGCTTGCTACCGTAATTGAGGAGATGCGTGCAAAAGAGTAAATGCAAGAGATCAAGGGGGATTGGTCTCTTTGCAAGAGAGGGGTTTCCATCTCGTTGGAACTTCAAAGGCGTGAGGTTTGGGACCTCAATGCCATAGCCCGCAGCGTATTAAGATAGCGGCACTCGTTCGGGGGAACAAGGAAGAAGGGGAGAGCTCCAACAAGAATGTCGAAGTAGGCGTGGAGTTCGTCGACATGATAAGAGCTGTGCTGGTGCCAAGTGCAACTTGCATGATCTTGGTGGATGGGAGCAAGACATGCTTGGTAGGGATGTTGTGCGATGGGAAGGCACAAAAGGCGAAGGCGATGGGCGCCATGCGACTTGTCGAGGATGAACAAAGAAGCCTACAGGAGCAAGATGGGAAGGCGATAGGGGATATCGCCAACAAGGGAGGTGCGCCACAACGGGGCAAGGCCAAGGTGCAATAAGCCAAGGAATCGTGGGGCGACACCAACACGAGGGAAAGTGGAGGTGACCGAAGGCTTGATGGGGAGCACCAAGGAGTTGGCCAATCCGACATGCCAGCGCAGGGGCGAAGGTGTAGGAGGCGCACATGAAAGCAAGGAATGCGCAAGGAGTGCGCATGGGAAAGCAACGAGGGCGTTGCGTCATCAAGTGGGGGAGAATGTCACGCGGTGCGCGACGGGGGTTCGAGAATTGCATGGAGCAATCAAGAGGAGCCCGGAAGGTGCAAGAGCCGTGTAGATGTCTCTAGAGAAGTGCGGAATTCTCTAGAGCTCGGGTCAAATTTTGGGAGTTCTAGTCAAACTTGGGTTTGACCGAGTCAACCTTTGGGGATAAGGTTCGACTAGATATTTTGGGGGATGTTTCTAGACATGTGTGGGTAGACATGTGTGGATAAGGATGGGTAGATATTTTAGGGGAAATATCTAGCCTTGTAAATTGCTAGCCGTTAGATCGTAGGGCTTTTTGGGGCGCAATCCTAGCCGTCTGTTGAGGAGGTGGGATTGTCTACAAATAGGGGAAGGGTCCCCTCATTTGTGGGTAGATGGAAACCTAGGAAAAAGGAGAGTTAGGAATTGGGGAATTCCATTGTACATGTGCACGGGGCTCACACTTGTACAAACTCTTTGTGAATTAATATACTCTTTGCTTTCCCTCCAATACTTTCCAAACACTTGCTTTCACTTATTGGGTTTTGGTTTGTTCTTCCACCAAGCATATTTGTGGAGTGTTAGGCTCACTTAGGCTTGAGTTTGGGGATCTTGCCTAAGTGCCGCACGGGATAGCGTTGGGATTTCGTAGTCCCGTGACACTACGTACCCCATGTTAGTGGTTCAAAGCTCTCGTAGTTCATCAAACGGGAACCCCTAAATCTAACTAGACAACAATCTACAATTGGCCAACGTTCACATCAAACGAACTCTCAAAATTCAATGCAATGGCACCAAGACTTAATTTACTCGATAATGCTTTCTTAAAGCTTTAACACTCAATTAAGTGCTTAAAACAATTTTTTAAATTCTTTTTCAAAAGAAACAACAATGAAACTTTCTTGCACTTAAAATGTTCAAAACTCATTCATTTAATGCAATAATACAATAAGAGTGTTCAAAACTCAGTTCATTTAATGAAAAATGCAATGAGAGTGTTCAAAACTCAGTCAATTCATGTAATGTAAAATGTAATAGGAGTGTTCAAAACTCAAAATGCAATTAGAGTGTTCGAAACTCATCCATCTAATAAAAAAGCAATCGAGTGTTCAAAACTCATTCATTTAATGAAAAAAAAGTGTTCAAAACTCAATCATCTAATGAAAAATGCAATAAGAGTGTTCAAAACTCAAATGAATCCTATGTAACGACATCAAGATGAAGTACAAGCAACATATCTTTTCAAGAAATGCAAGTTTAGTTTCTAGTATAGCTACACTATGATGAAACATACTAGATTATCATCGCTTAAGCTTTTCTAGCTCATTTCGAGAATGAGGGAATGCAAAGCAAGCAAAGGATCATCATATCCTTGATGCAACATTCACAAGATGCAATGATGCAGAAATGCAAACTACAAGTTTGCAAGAATGCAATTTTATCGAAACAATGCACTGGAGAGTTTGTTAGAAATCATGTCATAGAACGTGCAAGTTAGTAAACTTTGCATTGATGTTGGAAACCAATTTTGATGCAAAAGTCTTCTTTTGAAAAGTGGGTTTCGAAAACTTGAAAACGAGAGCACAAAAGAGTTGTGTTCAAAACAAGTTTAGGAACTTTAAAGAAAGCGTCCAAGAATAACGTAAATCCAGAGCCGTTGTAAGAAATCGTGAAAGTGGGTTTCGAAAACTTCTTGAAAACGAGAGCACAAAAGAGTTGTGTTCAAAACAAGTTTAGGAACTTTAAAGAAAGCGTCCAAGATTAACATAAATCCAGAGCCGTCGTAAGAAATCGTGAGAGCTTGAATGGGCCATTGTTAGGGTGTTGCCTAGTTAACCTCAAAGGTCCTTACACACATAAAAGCACACAAGCATGCAAACAAGCAAGCAAATATACAATCAAGTAATATAACAATGTAATAAGGCAATGCAAACATATGAGAATGATAAATCTAGCAACCCAGATAAAGAATGCAACATAAATAGCCAACAATAGTGCATAGAAGTAAATGGGTTGCTCATATCTTTAGTTATTGGTCTTCTGCTAATAGCTTCAGTTGAAAATGGGGACTAAATGATCAACATGATGTCATGACCTGTCACCAATCCATGGCTTCAGTTCAAAATAGGTAACCGTGATGGCTTCAAGTCAGGAACTTTGGAAAGCACAAACGGAACCCACCTGGACCTCATGGTCTCTAGAATATGTTCGCTGGCTTGAAAATCCGACGAAACCTAATTTTTCACGGACGATGCAAAATTGGTGGCTGGCCGGGGAGGCATGGTCGGCCGGCCATGTATGGCTAGATATGGCTTCAGGCCTTTTTTCACGAACACTGGTAAGACTTCCCCTATGGGCAATATGGCTACCCTATAACTATTCCATCATGGTACGTGATCGGTCTGCGATGATGATGACCAGTAGGTCTTTAGGCAAAAATACAAAAATTTAAACCATGTTCCCAAAAAAATCAAAAAAAATTTAGGGGCTCCATGAATATTTTTGGCATGATAAAATCACAAGTGCGTGGTCCCCACAGGCAAACAAATGTGAGGCAGAGATAAAAACATGGATGGGCAAAATTTGGGTACTGACATCGTGTGTAGTGGGACCCACAGGTGACACGTCCTCAAAGAAAATGAACAGATGTGTCTGGCAATCCCCAACCACCGGAACTACCAAATTTAATTAAATTGCAAAGCGCATGTGTGAGGACCCGACCAAAAATTAATTTGATCCCTCACTACAACAAAGGAATTGCCGCCTGAATTTTATTAAGGACAAAATTTAGGGAAAAATCTTGACATCCACTACCCACAACAACCAGTCATAGCATACCAAAGATGTAGGATTCAGGGGTTCGTCATAGAAGGGAAGGTGTTAGGAACCCATCCATGTTGGGGCGAAAATCGTGTGCAATTGAAGATCAAAGTATGCCTTATGCACAAACAATAAACAAAAGAAAACAAAACGAAAATAAAAGACAAAACAAAAAATAAACACATAATTGAGCTTGAGATTCCACCACTAGAATCCACCTACGTACTTCGGCGACTGGATTCAAAGCTCACGTAGTTCATACATGGCATCACAACAAAAGACAACGCAACACGACACAGCACAATACAACACAACACAGCACAACAACAACATCATGATAGCAACACCACGACATCAACATCACAATAAAAGAACAAAAAGAAAAAGAAACACACAATTGGGCTTGCATCCCGTTTTTCAGACCGAGACTATCTACGTAACTGCGTGACTGGGGTCAAAGCCACGTAGTTCTAACATGGAATCACTTAATAATCAGAGCATCATCATCAATAGCATCACAGCAGCAAAAATCGAATTAAAAGGGATTAGGATTACCTCTTGAAGCCCTCCTCTTGCTCTTACTAGCTTTCCGCTTCTGAACAAAATTTTGGCTTGAGATCAACCGAAAACTAGTGCTAATAGCAAAGTCGTAATCTCTCTCTTAGCTTTCCACAGACTCTGTGAATGCAACAACCCGTCGTCTATAACTCGAGGTATCGCGATTTTCCCACGACTACGCAGGGAAGAAAGCTCCTCTCGTGTTTGCACTCTTTTCTCCAATGATTTGCTCCGATTAACCTCCTTCTTGCTTTTCTCTTGCTACTGATTTGTTGCTATTCCTCTCCATGAATTCTCTCCTAAAATCAGCTTCTAAAACTATTTCTAAGCTCAAAGAACTAGGATTTCTCCATGCACTGTAAGCTTATGGGTGTGTGGAGAATAATTCTAATTTGTGTCCCAATTGTGTGTAATAGGGGGTCTATTTATAGTGTTCAGGGGGTAAGGGGTCATCCTATCTATCTAAGGGTTGAGATTGAACCCCTTAATCTGACGGTTATGGGCTAGGAATTGGAAAAAGAGGAAAAAGGAAGATTCTGGAACCATTGACAGCCATTGCCCCGGCGGTCATACTAGGGCTTGGCGGTCCTCTCTACCAAGCCCGCCAGCAATGGCGGTCTTGTCTCCAAGTCCGCCACCGACTGTGCAATTTTTTCTTTTTTCTTACTTTTCCTCCTCCATTCCGATTCCTAGTTGGTTCCCACGCCTTCTAAAGTATTCTCTAGCCCTGAAAAAACCTAAACTTGTGTCATACTCTACTACTTTTACTTTTTATCAATTACACATCAAATTATTCCTCTTTTCTATTAAAATCACCACAAAAACACAAAATATATATTTAGTCCCCAATTTCGAAAAAAATTAGGATTAAATTTAGCTGCAAGCCATCTGTTCAAATGGGCTAATATCTTTTGGAGGATCTATATTTTATTGGCCCAAACTTAATATCTATTTAAAACCCAAATTAAATAAATAATATTGAGCAAAAATATAGAGAAAGAGACAACCAAATAAGATACCCTTATTCTACCACATTAGATGACAAATATATTCATGCCAATAATCAAATCATCTCATCAATTAAAGACATCAACACATTCAAGATTCAAAATAACAGAATAAATCATGGGTCAAATTTGGGTGTTCACAGAAGCCCCTCATTGGTGAGGCTTTAGAAAACTGAAGACGAACCAACGAAAAGAAGAACTACCAAATTTGAAGGAGTTTAGTACTGTGATGCTGATGCTCGACACGTGTACCATGGGGTTGGAACATTCCATCTTCTGAGGGCTTCCACTAGGGAATAGGATTTCATCTCATCCCTAGGTATTTGCTGGTGATAGTACTCCACTATTTAGGGATCTTCGCCTTACGACTAGACTCTGTGTAGGAGAGAATGTTCAAAATTCTAAAACCGTTAACCTATACTCATCTCTGCTCAGTGTAGGAAAGGACATACCTAACCCGTAACCTATACACATAACTCGGTGAAGGAAAGGGCATGCCTAATCCGTAACCTTTTACTCCACAACTCAACTCGGCGTAGGAAAGGACACGCTTTCATGCCCCCGCTAAGCGCGACCGGCCAGGTACCTTGCGTACCTACTGCGTGCCACAAGGCACCCAAAGGCCTTTCATCAACGCAACCAGAAGCTTGTTGCCTCTGCTAGGTGTGTTACCAACAAAGAAATGTGCAGCTTAAACGGAAGCGACACCCAATATATGCAAAGGCAACAAAGATGATATTAAAGATTAAAACCCATTCATAAATACAACTCTACTATTGTCATATACCGTTTCTACAAGGCGCACTAACTCATGTTATACAAAGACATAACCTCCATGTATAAAACAATACAATAAAACGATTAAAGGAGACCGACTCAGCTATACCCATAGACCTACAACCCGTGCTCTCAATCTCGCACCTGTAAGACAAGGAGAGGAAACAGGGGGTGAGTATAAAGTTCAGTAAGCAGGTGGTCATACAGGAAACAACAATGACACACAAAAACAACATCCAACAGCTTTACATCAATGCACCGTGATCAGCCCACGGGTAAGGTATCGTGAAGTTGTATTAAGCCTACCTGCATGGTCTGGTAGCCCTATAAACATGTTTCTCCTTAGCCCAAAGCCCCATGTATGAAGCACAACCAATTAGCTACGGGAAGTAAACGTGACTTGCTACCAAAACCACGCACGGTGCCTAGCACAACACCACCGTCTTCTCATATTACCGAGCAGCCTAGGAGCACTGCAGGGTCCATCATCATCATCATCATCTTATGCAAGTGCAATGGATGCAAGTGCTATGCATGAAATGCACAACCCGATTATCGGACTCGTCAACAAGCCAAGGCATAATCATCAATCATCAACATCATCTTATCATAAATATTGCACCAGAGGTGCCATCAATAAGAAATTGGGTCATCTACCAAGCCAATAAGCATCACAGCCATCATAAGTATGCAACCAAACTTACCTAGCCATTAAATACATCAATCTAGCCATTAGACACATCAAGCTATCAAATCCTTCCCCTTGGAACCCTTGGGCATCTAGGGTTCTTACTGCCCTGTTACACACAAATAAATATACATCACAACACAATCCAAGCAACCCAAGAACATAAACCACAATTCAATCACACAAATCACCCTTACACCAATTCGGGTAGAATTTGTCCTACAGCAGCAGAGATTTACCGAGCTCAAAGGCAAACCTACAGGCAGAACCAGCCTTGGGCATCAACATCAAAGTTGTAGCCCTATCTCTTAGCTTTCCATAGCCAGTAATAAAACCAAATTCCAAGCCCTCTAACTCCAGATATGGCTCCTACGTCAACTCGGGGTCAAGCACCAGGTCTGCTGCAGAACAGTCAACTTGGACAGTTCATAACTCTCTCAGCTCAGCTCCTAAAACATCAAAATTTATTCCCATGGATAGCTATAGATTTTACCTAACTGTGAGATTTGGTTTCACTCAATTCCAACCTGTGGTTTGGTCGGAATCACCTTTTTAGTGGGCAAGGATCAGTCTTCCCGAGAGCAGAATCACCTTAGCCTCACCTCTCTTTCTCTCCTCTTTTCCTCTCTTTCTCCTCTCTCTCTCTAGAACGATTTGGTTTTGGATTAAATGTGTGAGAGGTGCCTGCTTAACTCCCTTAAAGCATGGGCAAGTAGGTGAGTGAGCACCCACTTGCCACCTCTTGCCCAAATTATGCCACTTGCACAAGCACGTGCCACCTCGTGCTTGTTTTTCGACCAATTGACTCGTGACACCCGACCCACTAGCTTTCTCTCCATAACCTACCAGCAGCTTATTCCCGAGCCACATGGCTCACTCTAATTGGTCGGTTTGGCCAATCACACACTCGGGCACCATCGGGCCCAATTGTGCACCAACGGGCACACCAATGGCTTAGTTGTGCACCGTTTCTGTAATACCCCAGGTACACCCTAGAATATAGAGAAGTATTTGCATGATGAGATCCTGGTGTAGCTTGTCCTTCCGGCAGGTTCGTATAAGTTGGATAGGGTATTCGAGAGAAAGTAGGTGATGTTGATAATGTTGGGTGTACATGATGGTATGCGTTTAGGCTCGGTAACATGATTGATATCGGATTGAGATGAGATGGTTCGCATAGGCCTTGCCTAGTGCACAGAAATGGGCTTGAAGTGGTCCGATGGGATGGTTGGCCTAGTTTGGTGTCCCGAGTGCTCGACTTGTCTAATGGGCCAATTAATGGTTGGAAATGATAGGAATGTGATAACTTGGTGTAATAAATTCACTAGAGGCATGATTTGCCAAGAGGATTATCGGTTGGTTTGATTTGGTGCGGAATGGTGCACAACCGGGGCATTGGTGTGCCCGTCGGTGCACAATTGGGTGCGATGAGGGTAAATGCGTAATTTGCCAAATCGACCAATCAAGGTTCGACATGTGGCTCGGGAATATGCTGCTGAATGTGCTTGGTGTGTAAGCTAGTAGGTTGAGTGTCATGGTTCTATTGGTGGAAAACAAGCATGAGGTGGAGAGCTACTTGGTGCAAGTGGCACCAAGTTGGCAAGTGTGGGAAGTAGGTGCTTAGTCACCTACTTCCACCTACTTCCCATCACTTAAGAGCTGGAAGTAAGCAGCTCTCACTCATTCTGATCAGACCAAATTCGTGTTAGGTGCTGGAGAGAAAAGAGAGAAGAGAAAGAGAGGAAAAGAGGAGAGAAAGAGAGGTGTGGTTTGGGTGGTTCTGCTTTCGGCCAGAGAGACCACTGACCACTAAAGTGATGATTCCGGACAAACAACCGGTTGGAATTGAGTGACATCAAAGCCTATGGTTAGCTAACGCCCATAGCTTTCATATGGCACCGTTTATGTGGGGTTTGGAGCTGAACTGGGCGAGTTATGCTCTTTGGAAGTCGGCTGTCCAGCAGCAGACCTGCTGCTTGACCCCGAGTTGATGTAGGAGCCATATCTGGAGTTAGAGAGCTTATAATTTAGTGTTTTTGGTGACTATGTAACGCTAAGAGGAAGGGCTACAACTTTTATGTTGGTGCCCAAGGCTGGTTAGGCCTGTAGTTGTGTGTTTAATCTCGGTAAAGGTTCTGCTGGTGCAGGGCAGATTCTGCCCGGGATGCTGTAAGGTTGATTTATGTGATTTAATTGTGCTTTATATGTTATGGTTGGTTGAATTGTGTTGTGATGCATATTTATATGTGTGTTACAGAGAAGTATGAACCCTAGATGCCTAAGGGTTCCAAAGGGATGGATTTGATGGCTTGATGTGCCTAATGGTTTGTAAGTGGGGTTTGCTTACTTGTGATGATTGATGGTGCTACTTGCTTGGTAGATGCTCAGTTGCTTGGTATTAGCACAACTGGTGCTAATTGATGATGTTGCTGAAGGCCTTGGCTGAGCTGTGATGTGCCCATAATAGGGCTAAGCTGATGTGCCCATAATAGGGCTAAGCATTTGCACATTCATGCATT